>JAQGBH010000020.1:0-101140 GCA_034698265.1 Sminthurinus aureus
ATAAGTGCACATTCACGGCATCTACATTATCATCGTACAAACACTGACCTTTCACCTTTCCTTTCAAGGAAATCAAACGATTTTTGTGTCTACATAGAAGTATCCTTGCTAAACAAAAGTTCATTTCGTTAAAAATTCTAGAGTATGTTACATTCTTTGTTTTTTTTAACCGATTTTGCCAAAGTATGCATGTCGAAATCAACTCATAACTCAAAACAGGTCAGAAAGCAGTGTGTAATATATTCGGCACTTGTTCTAGAGAATAACTTTGTAAACTTGAATCTTGAACATTGTTATGAATATAAATAATAATATTATGTTAGAAATTAACAAACAGAATGATGACTGTTTTATTTACACCGCCACAAGTTTTATTATTGTTGTTATTATTATTATTATTTATACTTGAAAACATTTCTCGTTCCTTTTAATCTTTTATACCAGTCATAAATCAGCCCATAAAACTGAAACTGAAAAAGTCTGTAAATTTTATAATGTACAATTTATGTATATATGTATACACATATTTGTGTGATTGTTTACAAAGAATGACTGACGTTGAAAAACAGTTTTTTGTACAAAATTTGTATCAAAGCGAGAATATAGAGTATAAAGTATAGAGGTGTGAGAATAATAATATTATGAAATATTATGGAGAAGATGACGAGCTGAATTATTTTTCAAATAAATAAAATAAAAAGACACACAAAGAGAAGGCAGAAGAAAGAAAGAAAAGATTACTTTTTTGCTTCCTCCCTTAAATTTTAAATCATACACACACATAAAAGTATTTACCTACAACCTACAATTGAAGACTGGAGTCGTTAAAGTGCTTATACTATTCGGCATAAATACATTTATACTTTATAAAGTACATAGTCTGTACAATGTACAATATACACTGTAGCGTATGCACAATCTTTTTTATCATGAAAAATTAGAAACATGAAAAGTTACAAAAATGTGTAGGTAATATGTACGTAATTTTTAACATGCCTGTAATTTGTAATCTTAGAGTAAGACAGTACACAAAAACTAGTTTGATCTTTGGCATTTGTATACATTTAGATTTTAGATAGCACGTCGAGGTTACTCCATTTTTACCTGATGGAACATATTACACAAAAAAAATAATGTCAAATTAGTATTGCATTATTATGACGAAGCCAGTACCACACACAAATACTATTCAGTTGATCTATGCATCTTTGATTTTCATACCAATTTTATTCTCTTCTGGTGAGCAGTGGACAGGTTTTGCACCACGATCAGCTATCAGCTATCAACTTGTTTTAAATGTCAAATCTAATCTTCTGGAGCAAAGTCCACATTATTATGTACCAATACGGTTCTAATTTAATTGCTGTGCTAACACCCAACCTTTCATTTTTACATAGGAAACTGGAAAATGTCCAACTCTGATATTCTCTTGACGACTATTGAATGAATATGGAAATATCATATTGAACATTGAACCGAAACAAGATGCTCGATTGGATTTTGGATTGATTTTGTAGTTCGTAGTTCGTGGTAGAGTTTAGAGTTTAGAGATTAGTCAGCGTTGAATTATTACTGGTCTTTTGTTGTTCCGTCTCATATTTCCTCCCAAAACAAGTTCCAAGTTCCAGATTCCAGACAAAAGTTAGAGTCGTAGTTTGTAGTTAATTCGAATATGAATCATTCCTAAAAACTAGAAACCAGAAACAAATACAATTGCTAGTTTGTACCAAGAAATTTAATAATACTGAGATTATTCCTGGAGCAGGAAAAGACCTTCGAACTTCAAACCTTCCTATAAAATTATCGAAATTCTATCTAGAATCTCGAATTTATACAGCTGTACGTTTTACTTTGCGATACAATACGAGATATGACTCGTATTTCATATCACATTGGAGATGAGAGAGTATACCTGAACACAAGCTGAAAATGGTTTAAAAGTACATTTTTGTACAAGAAAAAAAAAGAAAATATGATGAAATGGAATTCACATATAAAAAAACAGTCGACTTGAACTTGCTCAACCTATCTATGGTCTATAATCTATATCCATATTTCACATGTATAAACCCTATATAGCCTATCGTGGTTTACACGAAAGCATTTTATGATGGCGTCCACGCAAATCTTGGATTATTCTGCGTGATTTACCCTACCGATAGTTTCCATTTTTTGCACCCTCACTTCTCACTCTAATGACACATAGTACATAGATCCATAAGACATTCATATTCAGTTTCTTTTGCTGAAAAAGTACAAAAGTATTTGATGAAACCGAAAATGATTATGAAACTTCCACAGAAGGAGGCAATGTAAATTTTCCGCATGTTGCACATTCTCTTTTTTCTGTATTACGTAGAATGTAGAATTTAAGATAAAAAAACACTTGCGGAGAGTTCAACTCTGCACATGTGTACTTTTTGTCAGTTTTTGTCGTTTCTATCAAAAGGATGCAAAAAACGGTTGTGGAATTTACTACGTGAAATTCCCCCTCTCTCCGTTTTTATACACAATCCCTTACACAGTTAGAGATTTGATATCGAGTTGTAATAAAACAAAGGATTCATCTTTCATCTTAAATTGCTTTTATAATGTCTATAAAAAACTTAACAAGTGATTACTAATTACTACCGCAAATATGATGACTATAATAATATGTACATAAAATTTACTACATAGATACATAATATACTGCTGTGTACATTTCACCTTTAGTCGTCTTTATTTCCAGGTTTTTCCGTGTTTATAATACATAATAGATGTATGTATAATATGTAGATGCATTGCTTCACAATTAAATTGAGCGATATTATTGTTTGCATTTGATATTGGTGTTCATAGTTCATAGTTGATCGAACAGAAATGTATACAATGTGTGATGAATGGTGAGTGATAAAACAACCTCCAAAATTATAATGAGAAGAATAACCTACAAGTTTATGGTCATTCACAATTTATAATCTACTTAAAATTTTAGTCTCATATTGTACTGTACATTATATGTATTGTACATGTGCTTGAGGAAGTTGTCTTTTTCTTTGTCTAACACCTTTTACACTACAAATGTTATATAAGCGTTGTGCTTTTAAATATCTAGAATGTAGAATGTGAACTGTAGACTGTAGAAACGAGAGCAAATGCACAAGTTTAGAGTGTAAGGTGTTGAATGTTAAATGTTAATGGCTATCATATGAGATAAATAAACATAAACATAAACAAAATGTGACCACTTCAATCTTCTTTCTTCAAGTCATCAAGTCTTCAAGTCTTCAGGCTGTGCTGTGCTGAGTGTTGAGTACTGAGGAGATGAGATGATTTTGTATTTTGTTTTTTCTGTTTTGTTTTTGCGTCACCCCTGATGAATTTGCTAAAATAATAATACATACATGCAGAATGTAGATGGATGATAGATGTACATTATACACGCAAAAATACATATACAAAGTTGTATCAAATATCAAACGGATTCACCTCACCCAAATACATGCATATATTATACGATATGCGAGTCGAATTATATAATGCCTACAGCATATGTAATAGATATAATGGGCTTACACAAAGTAATAACTTTTTTTTACCCTTTATTGACACAAACAAAAACATTGCTTATTTCTTTATGCAATTAAACGTTGATGTATGATTATGATGACTTTGATTCTCATAGCTATAGCAAATCAGTCATCCCTTAGCACTGAGAAGTGAATGAGGCTTGCTCCTTTTCTCTCATACATTTGTTCACATGTTCTTTCCATTGTGTGTTATATATTGTATATTGTATCGGACAAGAAGTTGAAATTGAAAATAAGTCTAGTATAAAGTATAATCATATTTTGAACAAGTGTTGTTATAATTGTTGTCGTTGTTGTGTGAAATAGTTAAAATGAAGTATTTACCGACTATTGGAATTCTTATTGCCTGTAGTGTGACTTCCTTTGTCTTTGTCACTGCTGAAGACAAAGGTAAAGAAGCATCTGCTTTGAAGAACTCTGCAGCCAACACAAGTGGTTTACCGGATCATATTTTGTTGAGCCCAGAAAATCTAGAGTTACTCGTCAACATTTCAGAAAATGTAAGTTTGAAAAAATATAAAATAACCACTTGTTTTATGCACAATGTGCAATGTACCAGGTTCAAAAGTAATAACTTTGATATATATATATATATATATGTTTCCTCTCCCCTGAAAAAAGATAATTGTTAATGGACCTGCAGCAACGCCCTCGGAGTTGGAAACTTGGGTAGCTCCATACAGAATTCGAAAAAATTACCCTTATTATCACGCCGGTCCGTTTTATACAATTTATAAAACATAAATAAATACATGACAATTATTACTCATTGAAGTTTGAAAATAATTTAAATGTTATATTTTACAACAAAGCCTTACATATGAGTTGATTTGAAAATTTTGAATTTGCAGGATATGACAATGAAGGTGAGTGCTTACCATGAACGTAAAAAAGTTTTAGTTACATGAAAAATGCTATCAAAGTAAAAATAACTATTTTACTGTTTATCTGATGATATTAATGATGTGTGATGTTGAGATATCTCTTTTTTTAACTCGAAGTCCCAGACACATACTTCACATCAGACACATGACATCAAACTTTAAAAAGTCCTAACCTCAGATCTGAGGGACTTTGTTTGATGTCATGTGTCTGGGACTCTTTAAAGTCATACTCTGAATCAAAAATGATTAATAAAAATTAAAAATTGTGATAGTTATTACGGCATGCTTGTTTACACACAGATCAAATTGTACATAGCATGTTGTGTACATAGTACATATTATATGTAATAAATAAAATATAAATAATTAATAATTACCAGCTTTATAATTCATACTACGAACATTCCTATGACGATACGTTTTGATATGTATTTATATTTTTATTATCTTTTAATTATTGACTTCAAGATAGGCCTATTTTCTGTGCTGAGATCGGAAAATGGAATTTAAGAGCTATAGTGAACGAGGGAGGTCAAACGTTAAAAGACTTTGACAAATACGTATGTATACCTTTTTTAAAACTCTCAAATTCTGATATTTTGATATTTTTTATTGTAAAAAATCAAACCATTATACTTTTCCTAGGTTTAGTAATTAGTAAGTAGTAATAACGTCTATATTGTACATTCACAAGGTACAACAATCAGCCTATAGAGTGCTAGAAGCTGTCAGGAAGAAGAGTACTCCGGACAATGTCGTCACCGAGGCTGTATTCATTGCCGGTAATTTTTCTTTCTCACTGAAATTTAAAAATACATCAATACATTTGTTTTTCATGTTTTATCAACCAGTTATAAACTCCTTAAAATAATAATACATGTGTATTAATTAATGATTTTTCAAGACTTTGATGAAATGAACTTGGTTCAACTCGCTCACTTGCCCACCGTCTCATATGTCATTCACTTGGCTCAAGAATACCGAGACCTGATTTTGCAGCACATGCATCAAGGATTTGCCGTCAACACAAATTTTGTTGCTGAGCAACTTATCAATGTAAGACAATTTGTATTTTGTATCAGTTTGAAAATTTTTCCCGCCATAATTATTTTTGTATTTATCAATGGCATAAAACACACTGGACCTAATTTTCGATGTTTCTCTTCTTTTCTTTCCAGCTTATTCGACCTGGTACGTCATGCTCCTGGACCCATCTTAAAACTGATACATCATTTTGTAGTAAACATTGAACGAATTGAGTATTAATTTATTTTTCACTTTTCATGTTTCAGTATTTGGTGAAATTTTGTCAAAAATTGAAATCCTCGGAACAAACTCAGACAAATGGAAACCCCTTATTGTGAAAACTGTAGGAAATAGAAATTCCATCCCAGAATGGTTAGACATTACATTAATTACTATACGATGAAAAATTTCCATATTATCCAAGTTTTCCTGTTTCACGCAGCCGCATTTTGGATTTGTGTTCAATATTTAACTTGACTGTCGATTTATTTTTTGTAGGTACGGTGGTTCAAAAAGCTGGAAACCCCTTGCCATTTACGGTTGAAATTCCAGTACATTCAATCGCATCATACAAAAATCCAAAATCCCAATAAATTATTTGATTCAACAGTATTATTATATGTTCTACATATTCTAAATATATTTTGTACGACAAAGCATACGAAGCATTTTTGTGACTTTTCTCACAATCGTGAGAGAAT
Source organism: Sminthurinus aureus (assembly GCA_034698265.1). Classification (NCBI taxonomy): domain Eukaryota; kingdom Metazoa; phylum Arthropoda; class Collembola; order Symphypleona; family Katiannidae; genus Sminthurinus; species Sminthurinus aureus. The sequence continues at coordinate 6,184 of JAQGBH010000020.1, forward strand.
CTATTTTTTTGTTTTTATTTAAGTGTAATTTACATTCATACATTCAAGTATTTAATTTTTGCACTTAACATTTTCCCATCATATTTAATGATAGGTACGACATACGACATACTACATACCACATGCACACTACCACTTTACAAAATACTAAACTTATCCGTTTCTCAGTGTTTGTTTGTCCTGTAGACTGTACATTGTACATACATTTAATACAAAAATATCCTTAAACGTTATACTTTATACGTCATACATCATACATCAAACATTACATGGAATGTCAAGCGCAAGAACAAGAACAAGAGAGAACTTTTGCATCGAGTATTGAGTATCTACAAGTACAAACTCGTTGTGAGAGAATAAATAAAGAAATCAATGTCAAAATTCTAAAAATAAATAAATATACACTAAACACACTACTGTGTTGTATGGTGTATTACACTACACTGTATGGGATTGCATTGTAATTTAACATTGATTTGCAATTTGCACCTTGCTCTGTGTCGTCATCATATTTATTTTATCCTAAGAACATTTTACCTATTTCTTTACTCTTTACCTTTACTCTGTCATTGCATTTCGAATTTTGAATTACTGTTTACTGTCGTCACCATCTTCAGTGTAACTACTAACCACTAAATACGCACGGTGTAACATGTAACGTGTGTTTAACTTGTATTGGACGCAATGTGAAGAATACAGGTTTGAGATGCATTGTATATTATTGACTATTGACGCATTGAAGCCATTTGAAGAATTTTGTAACACGACAATCCAGATTTTCTAGGTGTTAAATATATAAGTATCAAAACTTAGAATAGAATATACAGAATACAAGGGAAATCAGTCATTTGTTTTTCGTTTCCCTGAGAAATTCTGCAGAATTAGCTCCTCTATGTACGTTTATATTAATATCTGTACTTTGCAACTTTACAGCCTTTATCCTTTATCGAAACTCAAGCTCAAACTCAAAAGTGGTTTAGAGCTTAGACTTGATACTTTAGAAACGGGAACTTTCATCACGGATGATCATATTTAGGTAACATTATGGATTATGGAATTATGTATCCAAAACACGAAACGTTACAAAAAAGTTAAGAATAATTGCTGATTATTGTGGAGCGTTGAGCGTTATATATAATTTGCAATTTGTAGGACATAAAAGAGGATTGCAGGAACTGCTCAATTTGTTCTTTATGATATGCAATCTTGTTGTTGTCTACTGTACTTACAATGTAAAACTAAAAACCGTGTGCTATGTACAATGTAAATTGTCTACATTCCACATTCCACATTCTGCATCTATTTTATTTTATATTTTATGATAGACAAAAATTCCTCGTTTCCTGTAAAAATAAAGTATAGGCTTTAGACGAGAAGAGCAAATTTGCTAGATGCTAGATGATCGAAGGTCATAGATCAAGAAATAAGACATAAAATCTTACTGTTGTTTACTGTTTACATTTTGTTACTTGGAGCTTATTTTTCCGTGGTTTGTTGTCTATTGTCTGTTGTCTAGATCTAGATATTTTATGTGCAAAAAAATTACCGGATAAGTCGGAATACAAATTACTTTGTAAATTGTAAAACATAATCCATCAGAACAATGATCACACATGTAGATTGACATCAGAACTTTATTATTTATTACAAACGAGAGTTGAAACTTAGAAATGATTCTATCATCGAAAGTTTCAAATGCGAAAAATTTGAGTATCAAGTTCCCCCCTTTTATCTAGTTACCGACTAAATCTTGCTTAAAACTTATTTTATCAAAAAACTACTTTCGGTCAACTAAGGGGGATCAAATTTTCAAGGTAGTTAGTTTTGGGACCCGAAGCGTACATGAATATGTAAAAAGGTGAGTTTATGATAAAAGAATCATTTCTAAGTTTCATGCTTCAAACTATAGAAATGAGCAGTTACATGGTACACAATGTAGGTAAAAAGAGGATGATTACATACTTTGTAAATATTATGCACATAATTAGTTCGGGATTGGATGTACAATTGTATTTTATATGTTGTGGATGTGTGTGTTTAGTGCTTATGTGTATCATATATCATATCACGTATTTTTCCTGTCTCAATCAGAGTGTCTCGTGTTGATAAAAATGTACAAAAGAAAAGAGCGAAAAACAGAAAACAGGAGCTTATCCTACAGAAAAAACTAGTCAGAGGAAAATCAAGTTAAATGTGAAATGTATAATATGTATATGAAAACCTTTATCATTTTCTAGCTTTTTTACCTAAAAAAATGTATCCACCGTGAACGAGTTGACTTGTATTTTAATAAACCTGTACTCGTTCTCGTTATAAGTTACATATAGTAGTGCCCAATTATCCATATCAAGTTTTTTTATAGCTACTGGCTAAGAGCTAAGACAAAAGAGGTAGAGGGTGCAAATATCTATAATCTATATTAATACCATGTGATATGTGATATCTATGCAATATGCATGTTCTGACAGTCTCGTCTTGAGTCCCTAGTTTCTAGCTACTCAAAATTTGCAATATGTTGCCTTCTCCCTTCTGACTATTGTTGTCGTTCAAAACTACAAACTACTTTTTATAAATGCATTTTATGTGATGATGCGGATTGAGGAGTAGATTATTCGGCGAATAAAAAAATGATAGGAAATCATCCCCATCACAATGCAATACAACACAAAACAATACATCACAATACATCCCATCACACAGGACATACAAAAGGGGTAATCTATAAAATGATGCACTTCATTCCATCCTGAGTTGTTGGAACTTGGAACATCCATAGAGAATACATCCTGTGAATTTTCCCTAAGTCAGATACTTTGGATTTGTATTTGATATTTGATTTAATTGAATTCCCTGTATTTTCAACATTCAGCATTCAACATAATTCATATCATCTGCACTTCATGTACATTTATTTAGTTGGAAGTTCACGTGGATAATTCTTCATCAACATTGATAATAATAATAATAATAACTATTATTATTTTCATTTTTTCGTTCCCCAACTCTTAAAAATTTTCACACAGTTTGGCTAGATTACTTTTTTGTCGAGTAGAAGTTTACAGGATAAAATTTTACTCACTACTTTGTTAGTCAGTTAGTCGGTATCGGTATCAGTATCAGTGTGAAAACATTTTCCTGGATTGTGAATTGTAAAGAAAGTGAAATTTTTATTATTAACCGTGAAATTCAAGTTTTTCATCATGCTCCGTTCATTGTTTTTACTGTTTGTGTTTACTGTCTGTGTAAACTTGAGCTCTGTCTACTCAGAAACGACGACGGAATCACAAAAAGAAGCGGAAAATGAAGGAGTTACTGGGACCCCAAGTCTTGGAGATGAAGACGCTATTTTAGCATCTGCAATCAAAAATGTTTCCAATCTTGCACGAATTTTACCCGACAAAAATATTAATGACAATGTAAGTTCTGTTCTAATAATTTTAAAACTGAAAACATTACATTTTACATAAAGTGAAATGAATATGTACACTGTACAGTGTACAGTGTACACACTACATACAGTGGTGAGTGATGTCTAGTCTAATCTGAATGAATAATGTTATTTCAGTTTATCTCCAATGATCTGGATACGTGGGAGGCTCCTTACGAGATCAGAAAGGCCTATCCCTATTTTTTGTCTGGGTATACAGAGGACAGACTACCCTTATGGGGGTTGGAATTAGGAAAATGGAATTTGAAAAAGATTGTAATAACACCACTGATTACCAATATCAGAAATAAAGTATGACTAAAATTTATTTTACTGTGTATCTGATCTGTGTATTTGACATTTGACACTTTAGTTAACGGCTGGAGGTGAGACCCTCAAAACCTTTGACAAATACGTCGACCAAATGGCTTACCGAATGGTTGAAAGTTTGAAAGAAAAAGCTACCCCAGAAGAACCCGTACAGGACCTTATGTTTATTGTGGACTTTGATGGACTTAAACTGGAACAAGTCGCACATTTACCAAGTTTGTTGACCTTTGACATTTTATCATGTTTTTTTTAAAAATATCAAAAACCATGAATAGTTTTTCAAAATAAATGCATATTCGTCTCCTAAAAATACTTAAATATAATGCTGTATTATCTCTAACACGCAATTTTTAAATCAATGTTCAATAGGTATGACCTGGCTTATTAACTTGGCAAGAAATTACAGAGGTAAAGTATAGGAGGAAATAAATAAAAATGTTGTATGCTGTAAAATCTTAAACGTGATCAAATCATGGAAATTTGAAATTCAAATGTGTATAACAGTGAAATTTACACTTTACAGTCCATAATTTTTATGATTTTTTACTTTTTAACAGACTTGATAGAAAAACACCTGGGAGGAACGACAATAGTAAATGCCAATTTTGTAGCAGAAAACTTGGTGAGTATTATTCTTTTTTATGAAAATAGCAATCGAATCCAAAGGGGAAGCTCTAAAATCTAAAATGGATTTACTCAAATGATTAATTATTCTGATTTTAGGTGAATATCATGCGTCCAGTTTTTGGACATCTATTAGAAAAGTACGTGTACAAAAAATACAATGCAAAATTCATGCGATTTCTAAACTAATATGAGCGTTTATGAATCTAAAATTTATGTACAAAATTATAAATGAAAGTTGTTTATTACTCATGAATAATTTTTGATATTTGTAATTTAGGGTTGAAGTGTTTGGAACCAATCGAAGCAAATGGCTCCCACATGTAAGTTTTCAGAATATTATATTACAAAATGATCCTTGCTACTCATAGTACGTCTTACGAAGCCATTTAAATCAATAAATGAATCAATATCTTTTTCATTCATAAATTTGTAGATCAAACGAAAATTCGATACAAGCGTTTTGCCAGAGTATTATGGAGGTACGGAATCATGGAAACCATTGAAAGTGTATGGATGAACTATAACTACGGGCCATAGAATACGAATTATCTATTAAACCAAATACCACTACTAATTACTAATCTAAAAGTTAAGCGCAGAGGAGACGTATCCAGTGTCCAGTATTTATATAATTTTGTGATTTTTTGTTGTCTTTGTTTTTTTATCTCATGTACATGTACAAAACTATAATACACAATGTAAACTATAAAGTATAATAAATAATAAATCTCGACCGTTGTTTAAAAAAAATGAATTTACAAATCCAATTTGTCATTCTGTTTCATGTTTCATGTTTGCTCCCAATTCCCAATATCTGTATTCATAAAATTTATTTCAAATAGTAACGTATTTTGAAAATTGAGAAACGTCAATAATTTCTTATGGTAAAAGTAATGCAGAAATCGAATGCAGGATGTAGGAAAGTTTAAGTCTAGACTCTAGATTCTAGACTCACAAATACAATAACATGATTTAGTTCCTGTAGAAGCAATCAAAATATTTTTCAAAAAGGTTTGACATTAATGCTACATTTTATCTCATTGTCAAATGTTTCTCTGGAAATCAAAACTCGATTAACGTAGCCATTAGCAAGTTTTTCTCGAAACTCGAAACCACACGTATTTGTATTTTGTACATCTAGATTTTAGATGGTAATTTCAGGTTGAAGTTCAATCGAGACAGAGGAAGAAAGACAATCAAGAAAAGATTGACTCTGTGTACAGTGTACACATAATTGCACGATGGGATGGCTTGTAAAAACGAATGAGGAAACATTAATGTCTGTGTACATTGTAAATTGTATATGGTGCATCAAATACATAACACATCACACAAAAACATAATACATGCGCATTTTTTGCATGCAATTTTTTTCGGAAAAGAAAATACCAGTAGTGCATATTTCGCAACCCTAATTGGACTTTGGATGTACATTGTACATTGTACATGAAAAAATAATAAAACCACGAGTATTGAGTACAGCTGTGCGGATCCTCTTCATTATTTTTTGCACTCAATCAGAGTTTTTACTCTTTCCTGTAAAATTGACAAATTATAGTAACCACTTTACTTGTAAGTTGTTACTTGTAACGTCTAAACTTTTACACTTTTTAAAGGTGAAGCAAAAGTTCCATGACACCTCACAGTTTACAATTTATGATGGCAAATGGCAAATAGCAATGACTGCAATTTGTACCACATTTCAGCAAGTCAAGTGCCAGTACAGAATACAGTGTACAGACACTGACAAAGATACAAATGCAGATCAATCTTCCAATTATTTAGCAATTTCAATTATTTGTGTCTTGGGTCTTTAAAACATTCAGACAATGGGCTCATTGGCCCACTTAAATTACAAATGATGCAAATGATCTATACAAACTTTTATAGACTTTGCAAAAGGGCAAAGACGAGACAAAGTGTAGATGGGAGATAATATTTACCATGTACAAATTGGTTAGATTGGTTAGTTATTCAGAGTAGTTCAGTGCACTTGAGTTTATACAAGCTCAAGTGCTCAAGTGTAAAGTTTTCCATTTTGCATTTTGCACTCATTTTGAATTAAGATTATGACTCTGAATGAGTGATAAAAAATTACATGATTCATATTATAGTTGATCTCTTTCTCAAGTACAAAATGCAAATAAATGTAATAAAAGCATTTACTTCTTGTCTCTGGTTGCTAATTGACCAGTGAGGCAATAAAAGTCTAGCTTGTGACTGTGGTAATTGATAATTCAATTACCTGATTATTAACTGACCAGTTTTTAGTCATCCAAATTAATTAATGTGCAAAGTAACAAGTATCTTGTGTTTTGGGTTTTGGGTCTAGTGTCTTGTCAGCAGTGTACTGATGATGAAGAGAGACATACGAGGATTTGTGTAAGGTTAGAAGAGTAGGTGAAACACGTGGGTTCTAGTTTATTCAATAGTGAAGATTATCCATTATCCATTCACAACATTTTATGATTTTTATGACTCATGAGAAATAAGAAGAGAATAAGAATTTACGTATTTTGCGTATTGCATATACATTTGTGTACTAATTAACTTTTTATAATTTAAAACAAAAACGAGATTTAGACTTGAGATTTAGATTTGATATCTTTGATGTTTGGTATTTGGTCTTTACAATGAGATTTTCCTTAAAATTGAAGTGGTAATTTACAGACAACCTAGACATTTTAAACTACTACTACTTCCTCAGTCGTTAAATCTTCAAAAGAGAGAGCATTTTGTATGAAAGTATCAAGTATCAAGTATAATATTATAATATCATGTAATTGCTATCTATCATTGTTTTCGTACTAGAAACTTTAATTGTTTTCAAAACAAACAGAGAGAAGTAAAGTAGATCAGTGAGACGTAGTTAATTGACAAAAAAATCTGAGTGAGACCTGAAAACAAACCATCGGTATGTATTGTATAGCTATTTTGCGTTTAATTGCTCCTACTTTTGGATGAGACCGACCATAGGGAAAATGTGTCTAATAAGTTGTAACATCCTCCATCTTGTGTCTACGTGGATATTTATTATATGCTCCAACAAATCCCATACAAATACTGGTATTATGGTACAAATTGTAAGTAATTTAGCTTAGTTCAAATGTGTGTATGAACTGTTGGCCATTTAGAAAAATGATTACCGATAAAGAATACACGGCATTTTTTATGTTTGCACATGAAAAAAGACCCCATTCCGAGTAAATTTGCTAAATCAATCATGTCCATGTAAGTTAAGGGTCATTCCGGACAGAGGCTCAAAGATTGAAAAAGTGTGATATTTAAGCTGATTTGGGACACTCGCTATTTCTACAGCTTTTAACTTTTTTCAGATTTGTCAACGGAATCCAACGTATATTGACCATAAAAAATGAAGTCTTGGTTTTATTGTCTCTATGTTGAAAAACATGGTTTTCAGGCAGTTTGTTGTAAAACCGTCAAAATCCATTTTCGTCAAAGATGTACATGAACTATGTATTCATATGCAGAAAGCATGTATATAGCATGCGGTGTATAAAAATAATTGTAAAGACTTTCCTGTTTATTTTTATGTCGGTTTCAGGTCAATACATGCATTTTTGTGACATCCAGAGGTCATTTTACCCGGGGTCACAGTTTGACCTCTGGAGGTCAAAAAAGTGCATGTATTGACCTAAAATCAACAAGCACACAAACGGGCAAGTCCAGGCAATTACTTTAATGTACCGCATGCCACAGAACTCCTCTCGTATGTGTTAATTTATGTCTTTGACGAAAATGGAATTCGGCGGTTTTACAAACAACCGCCTGGAAGGTGTGTTTTGCAACATAGAGATAATAAAACCAAGACTTCATTTTTCATGTTAATCACACAGTAGATTCCGTTAACAGATCTGAAAAAAGTTAAAAGCTGTGGAAATGGCGAGTGAGTATGGTGAGCTTAAATATCCCACTTTTTCAATCTTTGAACCTCTGTCCTGGATGACCCTTAAGGTACATGGTCATGGTTGATTTGGTAAATTTACTCAGAATTTGGTCTAGTGTCGTGTCCAAACCTCAAAATGGCTTGTTTTTTCAATTAACCATTTTGCTATATGGCTGGAAACAGTTCAAATACAAATGCAAATGCGTATACATGTATTATCATGATAATTTCATATTATATGGCAAAGGCTCGTTAATTTTAATTGAGCCACTCAATTTTTTCCCTTAGTTCCTTAGTCTGCTGTCTACTGTACTATTCAAAAAGGTTGAGATTTGAGATTTGACTGAATCATCCAACAAAAATCACACAGAGCAAAAAAGGTTTTTTACAAGCAGTTCACACATCACACACCTTTTCATACTACAATACATATTATGTACATAGTCTCAGAAACATGGAAAAATGATACAAATAAAACTGCATTATATGACACGATCGGAAGGAAACGTTGCGTACTATTACAATAATACTGAAACGAATACATATATTGTACATTGTACATAGCTTGATGCACAGAATTTTCCTTTCCCCTTTCAAACAATTTCCTCTTCAATTTTTCTACACAGAAAACAGCAAACACAATGTACATCCCAACACACATCACATCAATCGCATCAAACACCAAGACTTTCGAGAAAAATGGAAAATTAATAGATTATATCATGCTGATAGGACAACACTAACAATACGTAAATAAGTATGCATGCAATCAATACATGTTTGTGTGTGTGCATTTCTTTGAATGACCAGCAGTCACGAGAATTTTAAATCAAATTTTCCAATTTGCACCACCATGTGAATGAATGTAGAATGTACATTGTAGATACTAGAAACTAGAAACAATACAATACAATACTTGTATTCTGCGTGTATATAAAGTAAGTCGTAAGTACTTGTACACTGTAACGTACACAATGCACATGTTTATACTGCAGATGAAAAATGTATACTTATTGAGTATTGACCGTTTAGATAGATGAATAATGAATAAATACATAATATGTACATAGTTAGATATTTAGATAGATTAGATATTAGATGGATTGAAAATTTTCTGTTTACAATCTACAATATATGTACAGTATAGAAACGATACAAGATACTACATGCATAGTGTATAGTAGATGAATATGTACAGTATTCAGTATAGAAATAATGTTGATGAGCGTAGTGGAAGAAGATAAAACAATGATACAAGTACAAGAGAATATTATAATATTATGATATGGTGTGTTATATGTTATGTTATGTTATCTATACTACTTACTAGATATATAACTTACAAGAAACATCGTCTTTCTCACAGAAGGAAAAATGTTGCACAATAATAATAATAATAATACACCAAAGATAAAGAGATATTATTCCCTCTGTTCTCCTATGTATCGGCATATAACATAATATAACATTCACACATAAATTGTGATAGTACACAAGATGATATTATTTATTATTATATTGTTATGTGATGATATAATAAAATTTTATCCTTCTTATGCATCACAATGAATCTTAATATGATGATGATGATGACGATGATACTGTCTACTACTATTTACTACTACTCTTTCAACAGGTTACTAGCCAAAGTAAATACAAAATACAAAATACGTGAGTATTGAGTTTGTAAGTAATATTAATGGGCAGCAAATATTCTCTTGAGTATGGAGTGTATGGTGAACCTTTTTCATGCAGAGATGTAACAGTGAGGTTTCAGTATGCACTGTGCACAATGTACAAACTAACATGATTTTCCTCTTGTATCCTATTGTCTTACAATTGTAATGTATGTATTGAATGGAATTGTATTGTATGTATTGTATTGAGGATTGAGAATTGAAGTGTACATAGAAATTTTAACCATAAAAGTCTTGGGGAAATGAAGACTTTCTTAATCATACCAAATGTGAAGATTGGATTGTTGATTACTGCACAGTGGATTGTATGTCGACGGTCCACTGTCAATTCTACACACATATGCATATGCATTTCAGTTTCAATTCATTCTAATCACATCCCTCGAAACTCCAAGCTCAAAGCTCAAAACGCGAAACTCAAACTCCAATACATAGACGAAAGATAAAATGATTAGGTTATCCTGAGTTAACAAAATATATTATTGAAAACAATCCATCTATCTGTCTAATATCGTGGTCATTTACCAGGCAAAGAAGAGAAAAGTAGAACCAAAGAGTGGAAAGCAAAAAATAATAATAAAGAAACATCTTGACTTTATTACATACTACACACAAGTACTAACAATAATCACCACATTTTTACTATTTACGAGAGAAAAAAACCTCCGGATTTTTTAAATCTCTCTTTGGAGGAAAAATTGCGGTGATAATAAACCAAAATAAATCAAAGTTTTTACCTGTTCTCCTGACTCATGACTAAGTTGTGTTTTCTGGTTTAAGTTTAGTTTGTGCACTTGAAACTCGACACTTGGTAGTGCCAGAAATACCTAAATCCTTTCTGCATTTGGATTGAAGATTGAATTCTGTGGAATATATACAGTACAGGAGTGGAGGATTTTAAATGTTAATTAACACGTGAGTGTCTTTTAACGTGAGTGAAATTTTAAATTTGTCCAGTGGTCAGTGTCCAGTTGAGTTGCAGAGACCTGTGCATTGTGCATCATTGTTTTAAAATTAGTTATTACTCAACGTCATACAGAAGACAGAAACCACTTTTTTGACGCAATGCTACGACAATTACGTACAGAATAGGGACTGTAGACTTTAGAGTGTAGAGTTTTTTATGTGTGGATGCGTGTGCTGTGAGATATTTCAGTCTTTGGTTCTGTATTCTGTACTAAAATACTACAAGTTAAGTGCATAGTATAGTGTATATATTTACTATTACACCTGCCTTTTCTTGTAAGAGTCTCTCCTCCGCATACATATACTGCTACATATACATTATACATGCATGCAAACTGCAAAGTACTTTTGCTCAGTCCAAGTAAACGATTACAAGTTACTCATTATGCTTTAGTTCATTTGGTGATCAGTGGTGAGCATTGAGGATTAAGATTTCCGAGTACTGTTTTGTGCTCCACTGTATTTGTACAAGTTAACTTGTGAATTGTGTATAGTGATTAGTGATCATATCAACGGACCTGATAGTGAAAATTAATTAAGTAGAATTCCTTGGAACTTTGTTTGCAGTGTTTTCTGCTTTCAGACTCTGACTCAGACTCAGACTCAGACTTAGTGTGATTACTGGCTGATAAAAATTAGAGATTAGCGGTAGGACGTTTAAATTTTAAATATAAGACAACATTATTAAAATGCATTATTCTACCGTAGTTGTTTTGTTAGTACTCCATGTTTCCTCCTTCGCTTTTTCGGAGGAAACAACCACACGAGTTTCCGTCACCACATTAGCCTCAGAAACAGAAAGTCCAAACATAACATCAGAGATAAATGAAGCTACCAAATTACTTCAAATGTTAGAGGAAGCAAAAGAATTTTCTGAAAAAAAAGAAACAACTACAACAACTACGACGACAACGACGACAACAACAACAACAACAAAAGCACCCACAACTGTAGGAAAGGCGCCAAGATCAGCACCACTAAAAAGACAAATCCCACCAGATACGGATATTTTGAACTCCGTTAGCTACAATGATACTGAAAAAGTAAGAAAGGGAAATTAAAAGAAAAGTGAAAAAGTATCCATTGATTCTGAATTTTATAGATTCATTTAAAAAATGTGTAAAGTATTTAAAAGCAGTTTTATTGTACGTCTGATTTGATAGGTCGATATAAAAGACTTGACAGCCGATCTTGACACTTGGGAAGCTCCGTATTACATTCAAAAGCATTATCCCTATTGGCTTTCAGGTATAAATAAATAATAATAGTCGTCATAAATCGAAGTTTGAAAATAATTTAAATGTTATATTTTACAACAAAGCCTTACATATGAGTTGATTTCAAATTTTGAATTTGCAGGATATGATGACGACGATAGACCAATTTGGTGTGCAGAGCTTGGGAAGTTTGATCTGCGATACATTGTTGAGCAAGGTGGAGAGTTGCAAGCGGCATTTGAAAAATATGCTCAACAAGCCGCGAGAAGAGTTCTTGTCAGGTATACAAAATTAAATCTCAATTGATCCATGAAAATTGCAAAACAATATGAATGTTTTAAAAAATAATTTTTTAAAACATTCATATAATTGTTAGTATTTCTTTTAATTTATATTTCCAGCGTCTTCAACCGTTCAACTGAAGAAAAGCCTGTAACAGAGGCCCTCTTTCTAGTAGATTTTGATGGACTTCAACTACGTCAAGTCAGTTATGTCCCAAGTTTGACCTTTCTCATCAAACTTGCATTGAGTTACCGGGATTTAATAGTCAATCACCTCGGAGCAACGGTCATCGTAAATGGTATGTAAATAATTTGTATGCATTTCTTGATATAGTACTAATATTTATTTATATATGTGTGCAACAATTGATTAATTAAATGTAATGTAAATTTCAGCAAATTTCTTGGCGGAAAATGTTATTCGAGTTTTTAAACCAATGTTTGGACCGGCGATGGCTAAGGTAAGAAAACTGCACCAAATCAAAGACAAAATTACCAAATTTAAACTAAAACACAACGGCAAAGATTTGAAATTGAAAAATTTATTCTTTGTTTACATTAGGTTGAAATCTATGGTACAAATAGACAAAAGTGGATTCCTGTGGTAAGACGGATCTTTGGCCCCGATCAAATTCCAGAATGGTGAGTCGCTATTATTTGACATGACTTTTATTAGTATATCAGTAATTCTTATGATTCATCTTTGTAATTTTGTATTCATATCTAAATGAAATTGATAATGATAATGACTATATCAATGTTTCAGGTACGGAGGCAACAATAAGAACTATTCCCCCGTTGCCATTTTCGGATAGAAGTTTTGGACAAAAATCAAGGCAAATAGTTTGTTGAATGACAATAACAACATTTAAATATAAAAATCATTTTTGTAACCATCTTCTTGAATTCTACTGTTATTTATGTCAAACACAACTCCTAAGGAAGACCGATTTTTAGGGTAAAACATGTACTTTTCGAGTGGAATAATCCTGTTTGATGCTCAGATAAATAATTTTTGAATGTTTAACTTTGACTAACTGTTAATTATAGTGTGTGAATCAGTATGTTCTTTGATTCTTCGCAGACAGGAACATTTACATTTTTATCCTAGTTAAAAGTTTCGTTACATTTTCTGACATTATTCAGAATCTAGTGTGTTTTGCTTCCACTTGAAAATTACATGTATTTTTGAGGTTTAGGGGAAAGAAAATCTCGGGACAAGTTTTATATTTTGTACTTTATTGTTATGATTTATTGGACAATGGACGTACATTGCACTTTATTATTTCCCTATTTTTAGACATCAGACTAGATATTTGAATTTCAAATACCATACGCAGTATTTGAAAACGAGACGGCATGATGAAAATGGATAGGTTACGATCAAGAAGAGGCAAGAGATGCTCTAAATGAAAAAAAACGAAGAAAGTGCTCTAGCTCTAGAGCCTTTTCCCCAGGAAATCACAACTTTGACATTTTAATTGGAGCACCTTTTGCCTTGTTTTAGTTTTACGGCAAACGTTACCGATAGAAAGCCATAATAATATTTGTACTTTTTATATTCAACTGATAATGGTAAATAACAACGGCGGATTCACTAGCATAGCTTTTTAAATATTCCGTCGTAAATATCATAATACGAAATACACTATACAGTAAGAGCAATAGGCTATTCCCGGACATTTTACTATTTGAAATTACACCTATATTTAAAATAATTTTTCTTCCTTCCTTTTTAATTTTACTACATTGTATTTACTGCCATCAAACCTTTTACCATTTCAGTCTTTCCTCTGTCAGTTTAATCCTTTTTGCACAATATTATTTATCCATGTACCATGTATATTGTATATACATGAGGTTTTGTTATTGTCTATATAAAAGTGTGATTGTTATAAATAATTAACGTTTAACGTGAACTGTACTTTGTACGGCATATCTTATTTGTAACAAAAATTTAACTTTCAGTTTTGAAACCACCAAAACCAATTTTTAAGATGGGAGAAAAATAAAATACACACAGATCCAAAACAAGAATTTTCGTGCCTTTTTACCTAATGGCTCATTGATTCATTGGAAAAGCATAGCATATCTAAAATATTGTGGCCATTATTTTTACTGTCCAAAAGTTACACGGACAGACATTTTTAGCACAAAATTCATTTTCTAATGGCAAATAAGTATGAACATGCAGCAGATGCTGAAACGTTTAAATATTTACCGGTGACCAAGGGTGCGAAAATCGTGCTTTGTCCATTTCCCATTTCCCATTTTCCATTTTCAGGATTCACAATAAAGGTTTGAGTAGAGTCAAACCTTTAGTTTTAGGTTTTAGCATAGACAACAAGTTTTTAGTACATTGGGTCATGAACAATGAACATGCCACGTACAATGTACAATGTACAAGGTAAAAACTTCATTCATCAAATTTATTGCAGACCACTGGAAAGCCTATGGACTATGGACATGTGCGTACACAATGCATAATGTGCATGCAGTATGCATTTACATGCACGTGACAAAAAGGAAATGAGGCGAAAAAGTATTGGGCAAGAATTTTCTCATCACGGTTCGGAATGAATTAGAATTGGCAAAAGTCGTTTATAATTATTCTATTTTGTTTCATTTTTTTAATCTTAGTCTTCTGTAGAACTGAGTACAAAGAATAAGCGTTCGTTTGAAGTCAAGTTTATTTTTATTACACACATTACATGTACGCTGAGAACTGAGAAAAGTTCCTGTTTATTTTTTGAATTATGAAGATTAAAAGTGAGATTCGGTTGTCCTTGAAGCTACATTTAAAATAGCTGTGGCTGTTTTAAACTTCTCGTGAGTCTTGAGAACCAATGTTGAGAACTGGAATAAGAAATGAGAATATTTTTTAATGACTTTAACGTTTAGCACTAATAGTGCATGAATAACCGGTTCTATACATTATAAATTACTTGTATTCAATTTTCAATCCAATATTGCCATGAAGACAAAGAATTACAGATACTTTTTATGTACTTCTGACTCCTGGTGCAATCCAATTTTTACTGCAAATCTCTTTTTCTCAATGGGATGAGTACTGAGCACATTTAATACCCAATGCTCAAAAGTATCAAACATTACCTAAAAAGTAGATCATTTAGCACGTCGTAAATGGAGCAATTTTAGAATAATTATCATCATGGCGTTGTTTGAATTTTGAATGTCTTTGTCTGGTAGTTGGTACGAGATGAGCTGTGCAAAAAAAACCACAACTAAGCTCAGTTAAGCATGGTTATGCGAGACTACATACCACATACATATTACATATTACACATGTGCAGTAAGCAGTAAAAAATACTCATTAGAAGAAATTGAGTCTTGGAGAATCTATGTACTTTTTGCAATCTTGTTTAGTTTTTACATGCTTTTGGATTTTCGACACATGCAGCAAGCAGCAGTAGTGAATAGTGAATGATGAAAGGAGAGTAAAAAATATTGGACGTTAATGTCAAAAATTGGAAAAAATCACGGAATTTATTGACTTCACGTGAGACAGTCTGAGTTATGCGTTCAGCTCTAACGAGAGAATTTTAGAATGTTAATAAGCAAATAAATGACAAAATAAAGAAGAACGAGCTTATGCTAGAGATATCGTAATGACAAAGGAAAATCTATTGCACGATGCACGACACATTGTGACTTGTGACATTGAAAAGATGTGTAAACTGGGTTTTACCTTTTACCTTTAAAACAAGTTTTACTCGTCAACTTCCTTACCTGTCTTTAACATTGTAATACTTGGAGAAGATTTTGTGCTTTGTATTTTGTGTAGGTGACAATTGACAATTATCCTCATTCAAATTTTGCATTTGTCTTTAGCTCACTTTTTGGTCTATGTTTTCTGTTTAAAACGCTTGTAGGATTCAAAATTTTGATGTTTTTTCATAACAAAGGTCAACAGAATTAATGTAAAAAAGTAAGGTACGAGAATTAAAATGCGCATAAAACAAACAAATATTTTGAAAACATTTTTGACGGGGACAACAAAAATTTGCAGGCTGAAACCAACGGGCCATTCTTTGTGCAATTAATCCCCTAACGTCTAATACGTGCAGTCGTATGTCTGATATCTGATGACAATGACAATTGACAATGAACTGTAAATTTTTCCGTGATCAGAATCTTCATCATATTGCTGACCTTATACATAGATGGACTTGCTGCATCTGCAGTAACTGACTTGTGTAGAGTAAAGAGTAAACAAAAAACAGTCTATGATGATCATAGACAACGACAATAGACATGACAAAATTGTCTCTTCTGACTCTTCTCGAGTTCTGGTGACACACAAATTTTTTCAAACTCTTGTCTTGCGTCTTTTGCCTCTTGATTTCTAATACTCAAGTGTATGGTAAAGTAAAGTAAACACCAATCTTAAAAAGTTAAAAAGTGGACTTTCATCCCTTCATCTATAAAAGTAACTCATGAATTGAGTTCATAGGTTTCACTGTCTCTCAAAGCTTAGACATGAGACATTAGACACCTACATATAAAAAAGAAAGATGAAGCTCGTGATGAGATTTCAAGTTACCTCTTCATTATATTGTGTCTTGCTATTGCTATATGCGATTATGATGATGATGGCTGTTGTCTTATCATTGATTACTAAAGTACAGCTGACTGCAGGTTAGTAGCCAATTTCTGGTCATTTTGTCCCCTCGGACAGTAAAAATATACTCAAGATTCCTGTACACACTTGGACGCACATACACAACACACAATACAATACAAAATACTTGCATACAGTAGAAAACTAGAAAATGAAGAAGAGCAACGTTTTAAGTTCCTTTTTCTTATCCATCGTCCTCTCTAGTATATTCATAGTGACAGTGGTTGAGAGTGCACCGCCTAAACGGAAGGAGAACTCAAAAAAGAAAAACGTAGAGGAAACAGCTGATTTTTTTGAAGGTGATATTATCCTATCGGAAGATCAAGAGCGAGCCATTAATTTTGTGTCAAATGCTCGTGTGGCTCTGTCTGGGATTGTGGGAGAAAAGTATCGGTGGGAAAACCGGATTGTCCATTATGACATTTCATCAGACTATTGTAAGAAAAAAGAAGAAGACAAGACGAATATAATTTTTTTTGACAGTATAGTGAGTGAACTCATGTTTAATTCAAGTGTATCTTTTTTTCTGTTTCTTTTGTATTTGGATTTTGGATAAATTAACCAACCTAAAAAATAGCTCAAGATGAAAAGGAAATCATTGAAAGTGCAATGGAGGAAATTTCTGACCAGACCTGTGTAAAATTTGAAGAACGAGATAGTGAAGATGATTTTATCCGGATTGAGGATGGTAATGGATGCTCATCCAAAGTTGGCAAAAGAGGGGGCGAACAGGTTTGAATTTATTTTTATTTTTAAGGAAAATAAAAAATACTTGTGAAATTGAAAAATAAAATTGTTTATGCATCTTAATTTAGATTGTGACTTTGAGTCGAGAGGGTTGCCTAAAACATGGAGTTGTCATTCATGAGCTCGTCCATGCTATTGGGTTTTGGCATGAACAGTCAAGAACTGACAGGTGAAATAACCAGTGATTGACATTGGGTATCAGAATTTTGAGCTCATTTTAAATCGGATGCATTAAAGTTGAACTTTCAAATCAGTGTAATGTTTTGAATCTTGAATTTCCACAGGGATGATTATGTGACGATTGTTTGGAAAAATATTCAACCAGGAAAATACAACAATTTCAAAAAATACCTTAGAACGGAAATTTACGACTATCAAGTGCCTTATGATTACAACAGTGTCATGTATGTTTCTAAATTTATTGGTTTATTATTCAATCAATTACCAGTGAAATCATTTTTCATCTTTTCTATTGTGCTACATATTTGTGTTTTTTTTCCTACTAAATAAAGGCATTATAAAGCGGATGCATTCAAACGTGAAGATACTGATGATGACACCATTGTGCCAAAGGTAATATAAAACATAAAATTTGACACTACCATGAAAATTTGAAATTATTAATTTGTTTGTATTTCATTGCATGTTATTATTATTATTTCTCTTCAAGGATTCGGCAGCTGAAATTGGACAAAGAGATGGATTGAGTGAATTAGACGCGAGAAAAATCAACTTGATGTACTGTGCGGATCTTGTAAAAAATGGAACAACTAGCACCACTACGGAATCCACTATTGGAACGGAAGAAGAAGGAGAAGAAGGAGACGAAGACACTTCTGATGATACAAAAGATGAAGAAGACTCTGATTCTCCTGATTCAAAGCGCAAGTTGGCAAAGAAACGACTACGCCTTAAAAAACACACCGTCTCTCCAGTTTCTCATGCAGTTAGTAACAGTACCGTAATTTCTACAGAAACTTATCAAAATACGAATGGTACACTCCGTTACATTTTAGACAAAGCTATAGACTTTTTTGTACCAGTTTAATTCTCAATTACAACTTATTTAATTTTAGCTAAATACGAATATGAATACATCTGCATTCTGCATACAAATATGCAGAATGCAGATATTGTTGCTCTACTTAAACTTCCAAGTATTTACTGTGAATCAAACTATCTGTATTTTGCATCATGTATGTACAATGTACATTACACATGGTACATTATACTTTTTACACTGTGCTGTGGCAAAAAAATAAATTATTAATATTTATTACATGTTGTCTTAGACCTGTATTTTGTATTCAGTGAGTGAGAAGTGAGAAACAATTATTTATTATTTACACATAATTTTTTTAATTAGACCAGTACTACTAATAACTATAATGACACATACTTTTGTATATTATTAAAACATATCTATAACACCTATATATGTGCAAGTAAAAAATTAAATGAGGACACTCTACACTCTACATTCTAAATCATACATCACATACAATACATAACATACGGAAACGTTAAAAAATCCAAACTATGATTCTATTTAAGTATGAGTCGCAAAAAAAACAAACAAAAATATTAGAAAAAATTGAATAGCGCTGACTGATTTTGTTTACACCTGCTGATACTTTGTAAAAAATCCAAGTCAAGAAAATGTGCGGCGGATTTTTCTAGAAAATGTTTATCATGACTTAAATAAGAGATCAAATCTTGCCCTGCTGCTTTAAAGAATAAATTCAGTTTCAATGGAGGTCCACAAGATTTTGAGTACAGTCTCAACAGTTCATCTACAAACTAAAACAAAACACAAAAATTAAAATTACTTTTATATCCAGCTGATTTTATATTTTTGTTTGTGTAAAGTGTAAACATAATTTTGTCAATAGTTATTGTAAATTGCAAATTTTTTTTACCATTTGGTATTTTAATAATCCTTCTGAAACTGGTTCAGTTTTTGTTGCAGTTGTAGGATCGTCGGTATTTGTAGAAGTTGTTGTTTGACTTTTATGTGATTTCCACCCTTTCTTTGAAACTGCATTCATGTAGTCTTTTTTACTCTGTTCATGTGTCATAAGCCATACAAAAAAATAAATTCAATAAACACATTTAAATTATGTAAAATTGAATATTTTTATTAATCCTACCTTTAAAAACAGTTTTTCCTTTCTCATGAGTAGCGCTACGCGTTTTTTAATCTAAGTAGAATAATAATATACGAGTTTTCAAAATGTGAAACGTGTGATAATATTATAATATTTTCATAATCCATAATCCATAACTAAAAAGAAGGGAAACTTACACTTGATAATGAAACGATATTACGGACCACATTCACACCAGCGTTCATGCAATTTTCAAAAACCACTGGTAAGTTTCTGATGCCCAAATAATCGACAGTAGAATATATTCCGTCCATCATATTTCTCCAAAATCTATCAAGAGGTTGTAGTGGGTGTTGATGATGATGAGCAAAAGTGGTTTTGGAATTACAAGCTCGTAAACTTTTGAGAACATCATTAAAGGCTGTCTTCTTATCCGAAGCTTGATGAATGGATGCTGTACTTCTTGTTGAAATTAATTTTTGGATTTCATAAATCCTCGTCGAATTTACACGTGGACAGACCGTTCGGAGAAAATTGAGAACATGCCCAGTAAACAATTTGATTTCCGGTGCAGTTAGAAATAGGGAATTAGGCACCAGCTTGGATTTGTAGCTAGGTTGCACCTTTATCACCTTCACTTTCTCTTTCTGTTTTGGACGAATCCCAAATACTTTTGCTAATCAAAAATCAAAATAAAAAATTTAAATTTAGATATCAAATTATGAGATTTTGTATTTTATCAATATTTTGAATTTGAAACTAGTTTAAAAATCTCAAATTGTCTGAATTGGCAAACGTTTAAATTATAACACGTGTTGATAAGTATTTATTGTACATTAAAATTCCCTTTAACTAACAATTCACTGTATAAATAATTAAATTAACAATAATTTTAATTTTGAATGATTTATTTACCAGGAGTGTTTTTACTCTGACTCTGTTTCTGTTTTTGATCCTGACTTTGACTTTCAGAAATACCGTAATGAACTAAAACGAGAATAATGATTACAGAGAGCAAAACTTTTTGCATTTTGAACTCGAGTTCCAAATATTATCCACATAGGGGTCACATGAAACGTGACGACTGCCAAATAAATTCAATATCGACTATATACTATATTATATCTGCTATCTGATATCGTAAATCGTAAATCGTATCGTAAACACAAAACATTATATAATAATACGTATGAAAAGTACTTTGCTATGCATATATAGAGATACATATTTATTCTAATAGGAGGTAGTCATATTACAGACAGCTCCTTTTCATTTTTTAGTTTACTTTATCATAGCAGTTTACAGTAAACAGTAGGACATAAAATATAAAATAAGAGCTGTCTCAAAAAACCAACGTCTAAATTATACTTGATACTTGCACATATAATTAACAGTACGTATCAAAAATGTGTCTGTATATTTTATTTATGGTATACGGTATACACGAATTACAGTATAAAGCTGACTTTTGTTGTTGCCGATATGCTCCGTTTTCTGTATGCATGTATGTTTCATTTCTTATTGACTAGAAACTAGAAACGAGCAAATAGCAAATAATAAGGAGTTGTAACTTTGAGCCAAAATCATACGTGCATAATTTATCATTCACCATTCACCATATAAAATGAAAATGCCTGTCATTCAAACCTCAAAACTGACACATTCATTTTAAACTCTTGCCGAACTTTAAAATTAAATAGAAAAATGGAAAAAATGCTCCGTATGATTACTATTATTCTTTCCGCTTTTACAATATCAGGATCAGTGGAAACCAATAAAATTCTGTACATTTTTTTAGGTTTTAAAAGTTTCAGCTGTTTTCTTGTCTGATTACATAATTTCTGTCTTTAGAAGTACTGCCAAAGTTTGTGGATGGAAATTTGAAGCATTAATTTAAATATTAGATTTTGGTTGAAACTCTGAACATTTAACGACTTGAAAATCACGAGATTATCGATTATCGCTTTGATTTTGTACTTTGTCCACTTCCATGTTTTTATAATAACATGATGTAATAATTTGGAGAGAAACAATCATTTGAACTGTGTGAACTGGAAATAATATTTTATGCATTGTTTTACGACATTGCCTGGGTATTTTGTGCTGACCTTTCATATTGTTCCCAATTCTCTCTTCCATCCAGTAACAACAAGATGGATGAGGAATTGAATGGTCATTCCCATTTCATTTGGCTCTTCTCCTGCCTCCCCCTCCTCCGAAATTACAACGGATTCTATTGTCCGTTGTACACCTCTGCTTGTGTGGGTAGTGTGTACAATGTAGATTGTACATACATGAAACACAGATGCAAATACGCATTATGAGTACATACTTAGTAACGTCATGTTGGCAGTTGTTGGTTGGTGGTTGGCATGAACAAAAGCACTATTAGCCAAGTTCTGTGAGCATAAGTATCATTATTCAGTACATTTTTTCATAAATGATGATGATGACGATTAGTTCTTGCTAATTCCCATACCAATTTCTCCCGTTATCCGTGTTTGACCATGAAAATGGAGAATAGAGAATGGAAAAGGCTAAACATTTTACGCTTCCTATTTTTCGTTCAAATCCCAAAAAGCAAATGGGCTTGAAAACACTGGAACAGGAGCAAGCATGAAATTAAAGGGAAGGCATAATAAAAGTAGCAAGTAACACAGTGTAATGTGATGGTCAGCACATATGGAACACAATGTGCGGAAAAATTATGTGCGTTTCGATTTTCGACTTTCGGTCATTCTTAATAGGTACTGTTCATAAAACCTGAAATCTACGGCAGTATTCTAAAATCAAATAATAAAAGCGTAGCCTCCGTCATGACTATTATTTTATAGATTTCACATCAACATCAACATCAAGATGTTCATGAACAGCATTACTTTTATGCGTGTATTGTTCCAAGTTCGGGGCTTATGAATTCCATTCCGCTTATCCTTTATTCTTCATTCTTCATTGCCTCGGAAATATATAATGTACAAAATGCATAATGCACATCAATCACATCATTCATAGTCATCCATTTATTTGGTTTGGTTGGTTTTTGGCTTTCCTCATTTTTTGTGGTTTTTGGTTTTATTCTTGGCCATGGCTTGTGCTAATCTATAATCTAGCTGACTAGCCGAGTCGCTTCCAATCAGTATATAGTTTATTATGAGCCAGATGTATAGGTGCGTACAGTACGCATTTTTATATATGTGCGTAGAGTATGGATTCGTAGATCGTAGAAAGTAGAAAATAGAAAATATAAATTCTTTATCCAGAGATCTATAGGTATTTTATTCATAGGATCAAATTGACTGGAGAAACTGGAGATACTGGAGAAAATTTGCTGGTCCAAATGTGTACGCATAGTGTGCATTGTACATTGTACAAAGGCTACGCATGTATATGTATTGAATTGGCTGTGTCGTAACTCGTAATACTAAAGACTAAAGACTATGGATGTGCAAGTGGGGTCATTATTTATTGACCACGTGGATCCGCCTCAAGCTGTGTACAGTGTACAATGTGTACATGGAGAAAACTCTGGAGAAAAACCAACAACTTTATATTCTGGACCACACAAAGGATCTACAAAGCACAAAGCACAAAGTACAAGTATAAACAAGGGCAGATCTATTCTCCATTCTTGCCTTTCTGTTTGTATTGGTATGTGAATGGAGTATTGAGGATTGAGGATTGAGTATTGAGAAGAGAATCCAGAGTGACCACCATTTCCAACGTGTGTAAAGCACACAGTGTACAATGTACATGCTAAATTCTAAAATTATACACATACATATTACACATTACATTACGTATATGTGTGTATTTAGTATGTAGTATGTAGTGCATGTGTATGTGCGGATGTACTGTCTGCCCTTTTGTCTCATCCCAGAGGAATTCCGTCAATTGCTCTTTCCGAATGAAATGAAATGCCCTGCTCATCGTTTAATTCATGGATTTCCATTATATTCCCTGATTTATTCCTCCTTTATTGCCCCCTCTTCAACTTTTATTCGGACATTTCCCTGTCTAAAATTGCTGCACGTGTCTGCCTCTGCATTCAGTTTACATACGTATGTACATGAGCATCTAGAATCTAGATTCTAGATTCTACACATTTATATTTCTATTTGCTGTTTCCTATTTGTATTGTTCATTGTTCTCATGCTCACAGACTCACAGGCAGACACATTGGTCAGCCACAGGAGGGAAAATAATGTACATATTTATAAACCTATTTTGGATAATATAGAGATGATGCTAACGACTAACGACTGGTGCTAGTCCAAGTGCTGGTTGCTCGTACTGGTACTTGGTGCTGATTCTCAATCCGATTTGAATTTGATGTTCCCAAATAATTTATACATAAGTGCGCTCATAGAAATCTCGGTAAAATGCGTCGCTGCCTCTCGTTCTCTCTCTCACACACACACACACACACACACACCACAAACTATGCAAAAGTGCCCATCTACTTCTCAATTTGAATGTATACTGCCTGAGTACAATCTACAATCTACACACCTAATGCCCGCATCATTTAATCTTCCCATCAACTGAATCACCCAAGTTCTGCTAAAGGTTAAAAGTACATTTATCTATGTAGTTTCCTCTTTCTCTATCTAAAATTTCTATGCTCCATATTCTAAATTCTAGATTCTAGATTCTGGATATGTGTAATGTGTAAGGTGTCGGTACATCAAATGATTATGTAAATTGAAGGTAAACACTAAACATGTTCAATGCACGATAGAATGGCAACTGGTGATGGGGATATGAAAATTCATTTGCCATCGACCGTCCACTTTTCATTTATCTCTTTTTCATTTCCATTTTCCCATGTCCTGTTCATAGTCTGCAGTCCGTAGTGGCTCTATTATGTGCAAATCTTGTACTCGGCACTCGGCAGGGATCATCATGTACCAATATTCTGAAACTGTACAGTTTACATTCTACAGTCTACAGAGATGACAACATTTGGCGTCTAAAATGGCACACTTTATCCACACTCCACACAAGTGTATATTCTACACACTCATATAAGCACTACGCAATCACAAGTCACAAGTCACAAGGTATTCAAATTCAAGCACTCACGTTTAAATGTAATGTAATGTAAATCGAAATAATAAAGTCATGGCGACATTGGGACATGAGAATTGAGAATCTAAAGTCTAAATGACATTGTCATTGTCATTGTTGTACATCTAGCAAAGCTAAAAGTGTTATATTGAACATTAAAAGGGAGAGAAAATGACACTTTTAGCACTTTTGTACCTTTGTTTATGCATGAGCCACTGTTTTAAATTTGAAAGTCAAATCAGGTCAAGTCGAGTCGAGTCAAGTCATCCACTTGATCTTACATACATACACGATACACAATTGTAAATGGAAATACTCGCTGTAGACAATCCAACCGTATGCAAAAATATTATGTGAAGGTAAAGGATAAAAACCAAAGAGAGAAAGAGTTTTACAGTAAAACTCACAGATTGACGGTCACAGTCTTGATCTCACATCTCGAGTCTCAAATGTCAAATCTCGAATCTCGAATCTGTACATGGCACCTAAGTAGCTTCACAGATCCACACATATGGAGAACGGAGAATGGAGAAAGTCAAAAAAAGAAAATAGAAACACAAGGACGGGGCATAAAGAAGGTAATAACTTAGATAACCTGGATAATAGACAATAGACGTACGTAATACGTAGGCGAATGTGTGTACTGTGTACATTGTACAGTGTGATACTTTGTTGACTGCTTGACTTTTACTCTTACAAAGAGTAAAAAGCTAAAGCGAAAATAAAACGGTTACGACCAACAGCATGGATTTTATGTACCATAAAAATTGACTGGTGCACGAAACGAAAAAAGAAAAGGATAAGACAAAGACGGTGACGGTGACACAAAAAATAAAATAGAAACCAATCTTTTTTAATCAAATGTGCTATTTTGGCCGGTATGAAAATTCAATGTTAAAATCCAAGTACTGTTTAGAATTTAGAATTTAGACAGAATAGCAAATGTTTACACAGCATGAAATAGCAAAGTATGTACAATATGCATTGAACACGGCTTTGACTTTTAACTTGCGACTTAAAAATGGGTCGTCAAGATTTTATTCCGTAATCAAAATGCTGTAAAACAAAGCGAACATACATTAAGAAAGCAATTTCATAAAATAAACTACACGGGAAAAATTTCGTTTTGGACTTGATGTAACTCGTCAAGTTTTAATTACTAGGACTTGGCAGATTCAGTTGAAAACAAAATGTAAAATTTTTAACAGATCTAAATCGATTTAGAATTGAGAGTGTACACACATTTTTGTTTGATTGAATTTTCATGTTGGTCACTGCTAACTAACTATTGGTCCACTCAATCAATCAGCCAGTCGAGAAACTGATATGTATAGTAATTACGAAATCATATTGACAGCTTTAAAGCAGCGTATGTCATTCAGATTCTCTGATAACATTGACACATTGTATGATAAATGCCTAATTTAAATGTGATAACTTTGATAAAAATGACATTATCAGTACTCAGAAGTAAATCAAATATGAAAAAGTGTAAGCAAAATTTAGATAACGCGAATTGTAAAAACCTTGAATTCGTTGTTTCTCGCAAAGTCTTCAGTTGTACCACTGAAACAAAGTGCTGAAAAGTGTTAGATTATTGAGAAGAGACTTTTCAATATGGAGAAAATAAGGACCGCTTTCTTGATCTTGTGCATTTGCGGGCTTTCCTATGGACTTCCTGCCAGCATAAAAGAAATTACTGGGAATGAAACCGTTCACAGCACCTACGCGAATCCTGTATTGGGTAATGATTATTTCTCGAATATTACACAGAATGATAATTGTAAAAGACTGTTCAGTATAGTTTTTGTAAATACGTTTATCTTTATTTGAAAAACTAGACGAAGTTTCCCCTGATCCAGCAGTTATTAAGTTCAATGGATTTTACTACTTGACTCTATGTCTCGATAGTAAAATCCACATTTTGAAAAGTCCAGTCCTGACCAACTTCCGAAATGCAGAGAGAAGGATTGTTTATCAAGCTCCAGCAAATAGAGGAAATTTGTGGTAAGTACATAATAAGTACCTTTGACTTACTTGTTGGTTTGACAAAGATGAAAAGAAATACTGGACTCTAAACTCTAAACAATTATGAATTCTGGTTTCTGGCCTTGACTTTAAAATCTTACACATACTTTAAATTTTTTATGTAAACTAGGGCTGCTGAAATGCACGTTATTCAAAATAATTTGTACATCTACTTCACAATGGATGATCTTCAAGGAGATCAAAACCATCGTATGTATGTAATCAAAGCAAATGATCCTCAAAACCCTCTAGGAAATTGGGGCGGAGAAAAACGGTAAGAAATTTCAAATACTATAGCTTAGTTTTTGGAATCACTGAAAAACGCTCAAAGCTAAAAGCCGTATGGATTAAAAAGTAAAAATTCTGATTCGCATTGCTTTTAGAGTTCAACCTTATGAGGAAAAATATGCTATTGATGGAACAGGTACGTATTTAAATGAAGTTAACGGTAACGGTTAAACATTAAATATAATAGATTTCGAGGTAATTATATTCAAATATTTGTCCATAGTTTTGCAATATGGAAACGGACGATTATATTTCATTTGGACTGGAAATCCCGACGAAGGGGGTAGTATGGGTCTCTTTATTGGTAAGTTAAAAAAAATTGACCTCTGTTGATTCATTCGTATGATGTTTGTACCTAGTTTTTAAATACCTTTTATCGTTTCAAAACTTGTATAGCTCCAATGGACGATCCTATGACCGTGACACAATCAAGAATACTTATTCGACGACCAAAGAGTGAATGGGAGATGCACGGCTACCCCGTAAATGAAGGTACACATTAGACATGTATATAATAAATTATTCACCAAAAGAGTCACAGGCGTATGTTTTGTGGCGTTTTAATTGTTGCGTCATCAATAATTCATCTTTTTTTCATGTTTGTCTCGATCTGTTACAAAGGGCCCTTTATTGTCGAAAACGAAGGAAGAACTTTCCTTATCTTCTCTGGATCAAGTACTTTCACTCCTGATTATTGTCTCAGTAAGTGAAGAGCTCATTAATAGAAATTTAAAAATCATTAAATTTGAAAGAGGTACAAAACATTTATGTAATTTGCACTGCCTATCTCATGTTTGTACTTCCATATGTACTACTTATTTTTATAGGTATGATGGGTATTGATGGTCTAAAAGATCCACTTGTTCCTTCAAATTGGTGGAATGATATAGATAAATGTTTATTTCAAAGAAACGATGCTGAAAGTGTTTTTGGAACTGGTCATGCTACGTTTGTGAGAACAGGTAGAAATTAAAAAAACAAAACAGCATAAAAGTCAAATCATTTAGCCCGTTATCGTGTTCAATAATGAAAAACTAATTATTTTGCTCTTTGTTTTTTATGAAGAGGGTAACGATTTATGGATGATGTATCATGCTGTTTCTGATGTCAATGACCTCGGAGGTTATCGGACAGCTCGTCTACAACGCGTTGATTGGATGCCAGATAAATCCATTAAATTTCCATTGGCAGTAGGATTTGGACGGATTTTGGAAGGTCCATCAAACGAGTGACTTTTCTAGAATTTGATGTCATAATTTAAAATTTTATCCTGTATACAATGTACGATAGGTGTGCGTTTCAATTTGTTTATTATATTGATTACAAAATGATTAAAAGGATACGTCATCAATTGTCAATAACAAGTCAAAGTTTAAAGTTCATGGGCTGAAAAGTACTTGGCATAGTCATTCATTCAATTTTTTATTATTTTTATTTAAAATGATACATTATATATATACATATTGGATGATAAATGATAATTTAGGTAGGGATTTTGCTCAAATTACAACATATTAATCCGTATCCATTTACAACATTTCTGATTCCACAGCACGTCTCACATTGTTATTTTCTTTGGCTTTGGCAGCTTGTAAAGCCGCTTGCACAGATGCTTCCTTGTAGTTGATAGGACCATAAGAGTAAAACTGACGATAATCTTGATCCGCATAATCCAAATCTTCCGTCGTGGGCAAATATGGCTGAAAAAGAATCAAACATTTGGTATTAAACCCCGTTATTCAGTATTTTAAGATTTCCCCGTGTTTTTCTCATGAGTTACGGATTATACCGGATCCACCGAATAGAAAATACAAATATCTTCACAACTTCCTTTGAAAACTCAGGTTACTTGTTATTATTATTATTATTATTATTATTGCTCACACTGAAAAACGTCCAGTCAGTAACTGTTGTTTGTTTGGTTGCAAATGGTAACTGAAAACAAATAGTACATGAACTTTTTTGCGTCATGCAACGGTATCAGGTAATTGCTGTTAAAAATTAATGTCTGGAGTGAAAAACATGAATGGATATACAAGAAGCATATTATAGATATAGATAAATCACAAATCACAAGACAAGTCAATTCAAGTGTTAGTTTTTTCATAACATTTTCATCATGTTTTATTGTTGCTTGTTTGTTCTTACATAAATTTCATTTCAAATTTATCAATCGTACGTCGTACACTGTATAATATATTTTTCCTTCTTTTTTCCTTATGTACATGTATTTTACGTATACATAAAACATCAATGTCATATATTTTCCCCTCTTTGTTTCATCTCGTTTTTACACACATATGTAAATATGTATATATTTATATAATATATAATCAACTCTATTGTAATGATAATAATAATGTGTATAATACGTAAAGCTAAGTATAATAATATTATTATTTTCTACCGATTACCGATCATCCGTGCATTTTTACATGTACATATATATTTATTTAAATAAGCATGTGATTTTTCTTCATTAAAAACTCTTAAATACCGTGGCGTGTTTAAATGCGTAATCATATAACATACATTCATACATAATAATAATAATAATATTATTATAACTTAGAATCTAGAGCTCATAGTTAGTACATACCGGTATTACATATTATATTTTAAATATATATATACTAAAAATGGACATTAAAAATGAAATACAAAAATTCTGGAATTCAACACTTAACACTGGAAGAGAGAGGTACAAAAATTTATCTAGTATCTATGTATAGGCAGAGTAAAATCAGTAATCAATCAAATCAGTATACTTGTCATGCTAAAACTGTAAAAATATGTACACAGTGCACACACGACTCATTTTCACTCATGTGTATATTACTACAATTCAATAATATTATGTAATTCAAAAAATAATACACTACATATTGTAAGAAATATGTATATATAGCTCGATTAAAATAAGATAACACATAATCATAATACATAATTAAACATTGTTGGTCTATATTATATTATGTTGACTGGTTAGAAAATGTTCACTAAAAAAATCAAAAAATGTACATAATATCATATTTGGTATCAGCAGTTATTTTAAATACGGTAAAATTATACAGTCATATATATGTAAATCTTATACAAAAAGATATTTCAAGTTACAAGTGTATTAAAACATGACTCTCTACAATTTTAATTTACCTAATTATTTACGATCCTCTCTTTGATTTGTCAAAAGTGTATAATAACATTATTTCGAACTTTAAAATATATGCATTTCAACTTTTTTCCCTCAAAGAGAAAACATGTAGATAGCGTTAATTAAACTTGCAGAGTGCTCAAAAGTATTAACTTGTAGGATGTAGATTTAAATCAGAAAAAAAACTAGAACAAAATGTATTAGATTAATAATTGGTAGCAATTAATATCTACATATGTGTATCTCTGGTGTGATCTATATAAATCTAAATATTTAGCACTAAATCTAATAAGTTCAATGGTTCATAGTATTTTCTTTCTCTCTCTATTTTTCTTTGAAACTTGTTCATTCTCAGTGTTCACTAGTAAAATTCTAGAAGTACAAGTCGCAGTTTTCAGCATTTTTACCATTATTATTATAGGTCTGTATATATAATCATATCATTTGTGTATAAATGTAAACAAATACTCAAGTATTCAATAGCTTTGATTTGTCTTCGTTATACATATCTATAATATATTATGTTCATTACCATATATATAAACACTACTATTTTATTTTTCAGTTGTTCATTCACTCACTGTTAACAAATACAGCACACAGTATTATTTGTTAGGTAAATATTTGGAAAGTCTCGAGTCTCCAAATTCGAGATAAAACGGAAAATTAAAAGTACATAATATTCAAATATAACATACATGTTATTATGTATCATAATATTTTATACATTCCATCATCCATCATCATAATATTTTTTTTTAGTACAAAAATTTCAAATAGTTTTCGTTTCAGGCTTTCTTCCAAACTCCAAACTCACTCTTGATTGGATTAGTTTACAGTTTACACACATTCATTCTACATTCTATCATTCACAATTTCCGTCTTAGCAACAAGAGGAGCAAAACACAACAGCTGTATATATATATTATTATGAGTTATGTACAATATATAAAGGGCAGTACAATTGTAACAATGAAGGACTATGATTTATAAATGTTGTTAGTCTTGTGGTCACACATTAATTTCATTACCCCGGATGAGGGGAAAAGCGCTGGGATTTAAGGTATGGACACTACTAATATGTGGATTGGAAGAGGATGAGCTACTTGTGTTAGTATTTGATCCAGAGCTTCCACTTCCTCCTCCATTTCGTCCATTAAGATAGGAACCCGGAATAAAGTCACTGTTTTGACTACGACCGAGATGACCATTTGGAAGGATTTGTGGTGGTTGACGTTTTTGTTGCGAGGTGGAATTTGAAATAAGGGATTTGTCAACATGATTATTATGTTGACCATGACTATGTCCATTAGTCATTGTATTATATTGTTGTGGGTTATTATGCGGAAGTCCGTGAACTAAATCATTTGTTTGTGAAAGGACTAAATCAGCGGCATACCAAAGTCGTCCGGTCATTCTACCGTCAGCATCGACGACAGTAGTACCATTACCCATTTGTGACATACCCATCGAACGATTATTGGGTTTGCGATTCAACGAAGAGGAGAAAATGAGATCGGAAGTTTGGGCGGAAGGGAATGTTCGATGAGTTGTCGCATATGGTTGCTGACTCATTTGTTGTTGTTGTTGTAAATACAGTTGTTGTTGTTGTGCTTGCTGCTGTTGCAGTTGAGAATGATGATGAAGATTATTTTGTAGACTATGATTGTTATATTGGAGTGATAAAGGAGTCAACAGGGACTGTTTTTTTTCACATTACATGTACAAAAAATATTTACAAAAGAAAAAAATCATGAATTAGTTTTTTATGTACACAAAAATACAATTAATATTATACATTTCCTCACACCCTCATGTATACATGATAATATATTAATGTTATATTATCTTTTAAATACCACAAAAGCAAAGTATTAGTTTTCATTCATACGTTTTCTGTTTCATATTATATTAGGTCATATTTTTCATACACACCAGCTTTTCTCTCTATATCTTCTTTGGTTTTTATAATAATAAGATCAGCGAGTACCCCTCATTTTTACAGTAATTACCAATATAGAAACATACAAAATATCATGCACCATAAAAAAAAGGGGTAAAACAATATTTCATGCACTGTTTTAGCAGTTTCCTACAATAATAATACTTTTTTAAAAACTAAACACATCTATTTGTAAAGGATATAATAAAAAATAAAATATAAAGGCGTTTCTTGAAACTTTAATTTTAAATAGCAATTTAACAAAGCTCATGCTCATTATTTGTTTTTTTTAGCACAGACGGACAAACTATTCTGAATGTATCGATATATTTGTATAATGTAAAACTTATGTGTATATTATGTATTATGTAAAATGTATAGTATATGTACAATGTTTAAAAACTAGGTATAGAAAAATATGTTTATGGGTATCCATGTACAATATAATATATACATACAAAAAGTAATTTGAGCAATTAAATATATACTACTGTTTTTGTTGGCCTCCGGACACGTAAAATTATCAAACTATATTATATTTTCTGATGTCCAATGACTCAATTGGGATTTCTGACTATATTAGTTCTCTATATCGTGATCAAAAATGTCGTAAATAAATCATATACAAAAGAAACAGGTGCAATTGTGAAGTGAATGTCAACTATAATATTATAGATATTAGTGTACGAAGAAACAAAGGCGTACACAGACTCTTGTGTGTGTGTTTTATGTACATGTGGAAAAACTACTGAAAAATGTGGTTAGTAAATGTACGGCAAAAATATGTGAAATAAGCTACACTAATTTAATTATCCTACTATAACTACTAGTACTGGCTACTGAATTAAAAATGAAAAGTAAAACACTACAACTACTATGTAAAATGGGAGTAAGGTGTGAAGGAAGGAAAATCAAAATAATTTGTTTTGTGTCATTTTAAAACAAATAAACAAAATTTATAACAAAATTACACCTCGTGTTTTGGAGTTTTTCTTGTAAATGGTATATTTTGATAGGTGTGTCTTCTAGCTTTGGTCAGTGCTTGTGCTCTAGGAGCTGGAAGTGGTGTAGTAGCAGTAGTTTTGGTTTGTTCAATACACTCATGAAAATTGTCACTTTCATTTGGTTGATCATTCTCATTCTCATCACTCTCCTCTGAATTATTGTAGTGATTATTAGTATTATCTTCATCATTATTATTATTATTGAGCTCTGGAGTATTGTTACGATTACTACTAAGAATACAGGTGCTTTTACTTTGATCAACATTTGTTTGTTGGGACTGAACTGAGATTGGGATTTCAGAATTTGTACTTAAACTACTACTATTATTATTATTTTTGTTGATCTTAGGATTTTTCTTCATTGTTCCAGTAGAACTAATACTGTTATTAGTTAAACTATGACTTGGACTGGAATTATTACTGGAACTATTGGATTGTGACTGAGCACTACTACTACTATTAACACTATTGTTTCTTGCTTTTCGTGCAGTAAATCTACGAATACTTCCTCGAATTCCAGTAGAAGATTTTTCAAAGTTTAGATTCAGGCTCAAACAATTATCCAGGGAGTTGGCACAACTACTTTCCCCACCACTACTACTATTTCCTCCTCCCACTTTCCCCCTGACTGAACGGAAAAATATTTTTGGAGCCTCCGGGACACGAAAAGGACGAAAAGATCCAGATGAAGTAATCCTTTGTGGGTGAACTGTGGCTAATTTTATTCTACTCAAACTCCCATGTAAATTTGGAGGGCTTGTATTTGTAGAAGCAGTAGCAGTACTTTTACTAGAATTACTAGTACTATTAGTATTATTACTAGGGTTTTTTCGTTGTGGAGGTGTTGTAATAGTTGTAGCTGTTGATGTGGATGAGGAAGAAGAAGATGATGATGAAGATGATGTCGAGTTACTATGATGATTGGTTATTGGGGACGGGATTTTACTTGGACCAACTCCACGACCCAATGTACTATTATTTGCAATTTTTACCAAAGGTGTGGATGAACCTAAAGGAAAAGCTCCATGAATCGGGGTCGACGTCTTTGGGCCAATTATAGATGACTCAAGACTTTCTTGTTCTGTAGAAGGTTTTACAATGTTAACTGGTTTCCCAGTATTGACATTTGTATTTGGGTTTGTTGTCACCGGCGGCGATGGGGAGGTAAAAATGTTGTTGTTGTTACACTGGGATTTTCTATTAGTCTTTGTTGGTGTACTACTACAAACAATTTGATTTTCGGAATCGGTGGGATCGTTAGAAGTAGTAGTAGTAGTTTTTGTATTTATAAGTGTATTGAGGACTGTTTGTGCTGAAGAATTACATGCCACATTGTCTTTTTGACTTCGAGTAGAACCATACCCTGAAGAACCTGTCTGACTCAATTCACTAGGGGGACGAACTTCACTTTTAGCAGGCGCTACTGACTCTTGCTTCAACTGCCACACAATTCAGCCAATTAATCAAACAGAATGAACACGAGAGAGAGCACAACCACACGGAAAAAGCAAGAAAAAAAAAACAAAAACAAAACATAAAATAAATAAAAACATGAAACATACACGAAACAAAATAAAACGGATTATACATATATATATATATATACATCAAAATTTAGTGGTAGCACATCAAACAGGGACAAAAACATGTAGCTTGTATTCTCACAGTTTTTAACTGTTTTCCCTTGAAACATGTGGTTTTAAAAAACTAAGGTAAACCATGCGTCAGTATAACATATTTTCAGGTTATATATTACATAGTTCACAAAACATACAACAAATAAAAGTACAAATTTTCAAAACAAACGTAAGAAATGTACATTTGATACAGTGTTTTTTGGTTTACACTATAACTTTTGATTGAGGTCTCGAAAACAAGATAGACTTTTAACGTTTCTTAAATATGATTGTACAGAATATCATAATATTTCATGATGCGATGCGATGAATTATGAAAGGACAAAAATTGAAAGTTTTTTTACATACCTTTGGCTGTGGAGACTGAAGACCGTGAAATGGAAGATTTTCGTAAACTATAATAATTGAAAGATATACAAAACATAAAATATTATGAGAACTTTTTAAGAATACTTTTGTGTGCAATCACGTATTTACGTGTACATTACATGTATATATGTATACATTTAATTTTTAGTATACTTACAAGCTTTCCCGTCGTCACTCAAGTCACCTTTGCGATGTGCGGGACTGGGATCTAAAAATTGGATTTAAAATGATATTTTTAAAACATGATTCACAACTCATAATAACAATATACACTAACCACTGACCATAACATTGAGCTTTTGGAAAATGGAAAAAATCTGTACATACATCATCTTTCCATTTTCCACTATAATATTTTTACTTCAACTGTATTGAGACCGAAACTCAATACAAAAGAACATGAATCTTGTATTTCTGAGAAAAGCTTTTTTAATGTAGAATTTGTACTTGAGCTTATGAGCACATTTATCACATTTATTCACTTTTCTCAGAAATGTAGTTTCATCACATATTACATTTATAGAATATCACATCTTTGGATACATTTAATATATTTATATTTATTGTTTATAGAGGAAATAAACAGAAAAAACTAAAAGATAAACTATATTAAACATTATATATTATATTCAAGGAAATTATACGTATACATAATATAATATAGAAAACAATTATACAAAAGGAAAGAGAACGTATAATATTTTTACAACAAAAATAAAAAACGTTTCTCTAATAAGAAGGAATTATGATGAAGGAGAGGAGCTACAGAGATGATGTTATAGCACTGTGAAGAAGAAGATCATGAAAGAATCGTTTACGTAAATTCTTTTCAATTTATAAATTATACATCCAGGACGCTCTAACCTTTTGTGGGTTTCTTCCTCTTCCGACTGGTGCTGGTTTCTGCACACATCAAAAAGCAACATGCAACAAAACACAAGAACAATGACAATACATACACATACAAAAATTACAAACCACACAAAACAATACTACCCAAATATAACAAATAAGGCGTGCAATTTGTGCATAACATTTAGTGATTCGTGCAAATAATGTCATTTCATATTATCATATTATCATAATATCAAACCAAACATAAAGTTATTTTGTGGAAAGATTAAATCAACCAATTGTAATGTTTTTCTTTTTAAAATTCATCAAATTTAAATTTATATAGCTATTGATTCAAAAATTATTACTGCATAGTAAAATTGGTTTTTGTAAAACTGTGGAATGTGAAAAGTGAAAATTACTTGTCGTATAATAATAATATAAAGTACTTGGCTTGGGAGAGAAAGTTAAAAGTGATTTATTATAGCTTTTGTTGGTTGGTTTTTGTTTGTGTAAGAATTTTACCTGTGCTGACAACTGGGGAATCCTTTGGAGATTGGGTTTGTTGCTGAAGCGTGGTTGTGGATGAAAGCTGGTGTTTTGTTCCATAGCTAAAGCCATTTATAGGCTTGACACTTTTGCCTAAGCTGTGCAAACCATTGACATGTAGGTGAACACCGGGTTTGATTGGCCATTTGGCCGACTGTGATTGTGATTGTGACACTGACAACTGACCATTGGACAATACGCTTTGATTCTGGCTCTGATTCTGAGTCTGGATCGAAATTTGACTGCCATTTACCCCGGTAATATTAGTCCCATTATTATTATTATTATTCGATCCCAGTCCTGTACCTGATAAATCTTGCTTTCCTTCCGGACTGAATTTAGTCAACGAACACAAGAAAAAGTCAAACAAAAAGAAAAGCAAAACATTCGTTGAGTGCAAAAGTTTTAACAAATAAACAAAACAAAAAAACATCAAAATCAAAGAATCGTATTTATGCTACATTGGTTTGTCCTTATAAAAATGATTTAAACAAAATCAAACACTAAATAGCTAAAAGTTATTTTCCTATCGTTCAGTACGGATGTATTCAATTCCTATATAAACATTATCTATCTGTAGTTTTTTTTTTGCATGAGTTAATTATTTTGATATAAATCAAAATCCCACAACTTGCACATTTCTTTCACAAGTTTGCCTTGTAAACACAAAAAGAAGATTCCAAGAAATGTCCAATGGTCATTAAACCATAATTATGTATATGTATGTCAAAATCGTCAATTCGTCATAGTTGTCTTGTAATTACTAGTGTTTAGTGCGTATTTAATAACGTATAAAATATAGATTAAGTGCTACTTGCATTTTATTTACTGACTTGTTTTTGAAATTTATGTCTAGAAGCATAATGTTTAAAGTAAGTGCCCCAAATAATTATTCTAATTCTAGTATAATAATATTATCATGATTTTGCAGGTAAAATAGGAAGAGAAAAGCGTCTCAAGTAAAAGTACTGATTCAAATTCATGCTCAAGTGCATGTGCAGTTTTCAGTCAAAGCACGCTACGGCAAGCAAAGGAAAGTTGAGTATTTTGTATTATTTGTGGTCGTGTTGTAAATATTATAGGAATGACGACTTGCCTTGAGAATTCGTGATGTATTATAAATTACACTGTTGTTTAAAGACTTTAAACTGCATGTTTAAATGTTAAAGGGAAAATTTAGTCGAGAAAAAATGTTAAATATTATAAAAGTATCTAATAAAACTGGATGTAAAAGTAATCATCTCAAATCTCAAAGTATAATTTTTATTTGAGTCGACAGGTTTTACTTTAGTTTAAATATCGTTATTCAAGTTTTTTTCCTTCACGTGGAGTAAAAAGAAAAATGGAATAGTCGGTGCCTCAAAACAAAAAAAAGCTGGTAAATGTATAAACAGTTTTATATTTAATTTGATAAACAAAGGAAACAAAACTGAAAAATGGTGTAATAGGAAGAAGTAAAATAATAATAATAATTCTTTTTTTAAGTGAAGCTATTTTATTTACTGGAATTATTATTTTTTGATATGATGAAGTTTACCTGTGAAATGAGTGTAGGAAGTGGTTGTGAAATTCGTAGATAATGATGGAGAAGCATCATACGTACTAATATAAGCCCTCCCGTCTCCACTACATTGCGTAATCAATATATATATATATATATGTTTTGTTTACAATATTTATGTAAATACATTTTAGTAATTTTAATTAATATATAGCTACAGGTATGTAGTACGTAATATTAAAATTTTTCAAGTGTTAGTTTTAACTAATATATATATATGTTCTAATAGCAATGAGTAATATGATATTATTATACTCAATTTTTTAGTTCCCTTTTCCCATAAATAAAAGCAGTGAAATACATATTTTTCTATGTACATATATAGAGATAAGGCAAGATATCGTTTTGTTATTATTTGTTATTGGTAAGCAACTTGAAAAAGTTAATTTTCAAAAATACTCCTATAGATTATAATTATAAAAAACAACAAAGTTGAAAGATTTCCAAGAAAATTGTCTAGTCTTGTATTATATATATACAAATGTCAGTTGGAAAAAAGGAAAATATTATTATTATTACTGTACAAAAATGTATTTGATCTTCTGTATAGTATACATAAAATGTTCAAAATAGCTCTAAACTTGTTCGATTTCTATAAATTGCAGGTTCTCTCCTATCAAAAATATAAAAAGTGCATGGACTTGTTCTGTATAGACATTTGACATGTACTGTGCAATGACAAAAAGGATTCCCCCTTTTTAACTTTTGGTACAACAAAAAGGTGTAACAATGATAAAAAACATGTACGAAACAATATGGAACGAGACAAAATCAATTAAATATCGAAACGCCAGATATTCAATTTTCTATACACATCAGAGTATTCACAGTGAAATATTTAAATAGCCCATTACATATATATGTTAACTGTACTGCGTTGTTTTTTGACATTTCTTGTAATAACATAAAAATATATTATGGGTAACATCTCGATATGGATTGTCATTTGGGACTATAGGGAGCTGCTATCATATAATTTTTGGTATAATTATGTACACATAAACAGCGACTTGCAAAGGGTAGAAAATTTTTAATGGAACCAGTAATCAGAATAAAATATTTAAAATGGGAGCATGATAATGATTTATAATGCATGAAAATAGTAAAAAAAAAATTGGTTCAAACGTGTTCATATACAGATATGTACAATCGGTAAAAGTTTCATTTATATATACAAAGGGATTAATCATACAAACTATCTATAAGTGGCTAAAGGGGCTAATATGTTTCAAAAATTATTGATGATTTTTGATTGGCATAATTGTTTTGGGGAGAATGATAATTGATAATATATTATATATTATCATGTGTCATAATAAAAAGAGGAGCAAAAATAAAGACTATCAAAACTGCTGAACAGAGAGAAACGAAACAAAAAAAACAACGAGACGTATACACAAGGAGAATAAATCTGGACTTACAATACAACTTCAGGTCCGTACAAATTTATAATGAACCTCTCATAGTCGTATTCACTGTTGAAAAGTACATATTCAATTTCAATCTTATTAACTAAATACGACAAATAAAAATATATAAAATCATTTCCAAAACGGTAATAAAGATCGTAGACTTTTTTGTTTAGTCTTTGATCATCACATTATATTGTTTTCGATTTTTAATTTCATTTTCACTTTGGAAAAAAATAACTATAAATATCAACCAAAGTGAAAATGCAAAAAAAATGGGAGACTTTGAAAATGGGGAATCCTTATCTATCAAAATTTTTCAAGGTACTTCATCGAAATACAAAAAACTCTACACTCTACGCAGTTAAAAAAAAAAATTAGTACTAACAAACTCTTCCACTAAAAAAATTCTGGTTTTCCTACACCACTATTGAAAAATCCTTACAAAAATATGTCTAAATCCTTTTCTGAACGTATTTCAATATTTCTACACAAAAATTGTTAACTACAGGAGATAAACCATATCTTTTATTAAATTTAGTATTTTTATTATTAATTTTAATCAGTATACCATGATTTCAAGTATATGAATACACAGAGTGAATTCTGTTAAGTATTCAAATAAAAATAACATTATGAAATGCACTTACTTTTGTCTCTCCTCCGGTCTGCTTTGATTGTCTGATTGGCAACACAAATTTATTACGGTTAGTCTTACTGTTTTTTTTCCAAATTCGACAAACATTTTTACAGGTACATTTAGAATTCCCAGGAAGATTTATAAAACAAACCACCGAGAAAAAAAATTGTTCAGAAAAACAGAAACATACAATATACAATAATATATATATATATACACGTACATTCAAGATCCAGAACATGCAAAATAATACTAAAATCAATTCAACGTGCAAAAAGAAGAAAAGAAAAAAAGAAGCATTTTCTAATACATGCACAAGTCGAGACTTTAAAACCACAACAGCATATTTGTAAAAAATATACAATCACCAAAATGTTTAAAACAAAATATCATATTTAAAAACCGATTTATGTATATAGTATTTAACCATCCACTGAATTTTTCTCCCTCTTAATTTTCTTGGACTCATATAATAAATACTCCTACAAGATTATAGATTCTCCTGTTAACTGATCAAGTTAATTAAATACTTCTCTTTTGCTCCTTGAACACACTTGTTCTCACTTTCAGATTCTAGATTCTAGGTTTTACACGATCCCAAAATCAAGACTGATGTAAAAAAGGGAAAAAGCATAAAAAATTGTGGATTCTAAATTAGAAATGAAATGAAACTCTCTCTCTCGAGATGGACAAGTGCCAAGTGACAACTCCCAACTGTCGATTTCCAATAGAAAAGTAGCAATAATAGCACATTTTGGACAAGATCAATTCATTCTTTTTTTCCTCTTATTTCCATCTTCATTTTCGTTTGGCACTCAAAAGGATCTATCTAGGATATTTTCAACTACCGTTTTTTTCCTTCCGTCATCTTGTCCCTACATATTATAATGTGTCAGATCGGATACACAGTATACAACTAATTTGGCAAGTACCTATAACCTATACAGAAGATGTACAGTTGACATCTTTTTGTGTCAAAAATAAATTGCTTCCATCTCACCTTCTTTCATGACCACACACATTCGACAACATAATTAAATTACTTTCTTACTTTCTGACTGTTAAAAAAAATTCATTCAGAGGCAGTGATTCTCAGTCGTTCTTTATCTTTTATTGATTACGAATTACGATCGATAATCCTGTGACAATACATCCTACATCCTATTTGATGAGAGTAAATTCATTTTTAGTAAATCCCAAGTCCTATCTACATAGTACGTAATAATTACAATGATATAATTATAATTCTTCGGGTTTCAACAAACAAATAACTGTGATCAAATTAGTGGATGATGATGTTTGTTTGTTTTACTTATAAAACATGAGAATACATAAATAAACTATTATTACTACTAAAAAATTCAAAACAAACTACTTTTAATTAGTTTTCAAATACAAATAGACAAGACAGACAAAAAGTTAGTCAATCAAAGTTTTACACAGTTATACGTTTAAATGTTTAATCATGCATTAACAATTTACCAATCCCTCAACCATATAAATACAAGAAGTCAAACTAAAATTAAAATTCTACGTAAAATATATATTATGTAATAAAGATAAAAGCCATAATCCATAATCCGATCTTCAAATGTAGAGGTTTTATGATTTACAATTTTTCTTGATAACTTGATAATAAGTTTAAAGGATGATGGTGGATTGTGGATTGTAGTAGTGGAAGAAGATAGAAATATACCATAACATGGTAAAATGTATAATGATACTTAAATCTTAAATAGTATTTGTACATAAAAAGATAAAGGTATCTACATAATTATACATCTAAAATGATAAGAAGAAGAAAGAAAAGCAACAGGATAGTATAATATTATAGATTATAATAGAATGTGTAAATATATTTTACAGAGTTTTTTGGTGAGGATTTTTTAATGATAAATTCTATATTATTCTAAAATTTTAAAAACATATTTAATGTACTTACATTTTTCAGCCCTTCTTCGACGACGACAGACCAGGATGATGATAATACAAACTATTAGCACGAGGACGATAGCTGCTCCAACAATTGCAGCAAAAATAATCACCTTGTCGTCAGACAGTTTGCGAATCCAACTACCTGCTAAATATTTACCGAATCAACATAAGCATTTTAAAATCTGATTGTTAGTGGGTAAGTTTTGAATGTCATAGAGCACAGAAATATGGACACCGAGAAAAAAAATATGGAAGAACAGAAAACATGTATTTATTTATACACATGGATTTTTGTATAGTATAATGTCTATTTAGAGCTTAATCATCAACCTAAGTTGGTAAACAAAACTGTTTAATATCTAAACATTGTTTATTTGGTGATAAATAATAAATACATGATACATGACATGCATATATGCAGGAGAAAGCACAGGTTGCATTGCAGAATTAGCATAACGTTTTTTGGTATGAAAAATGAAAACTCAAGAAACTGATAATACAATACATGATGAAATTTCTATGCTTATTATTTATAAAAAATTGCCAGTCGGTACCAGTAGACAAGAACAGCATTGACTTTCTATGTCGGAAGCCCAGGTTGAAAGATTACTAGGCTAAATTAATCACGTAAGAATCTAGTCAACAAAATACATAATATGTACATATGCAAACTGTCTAGACTCTCGTCAAACTTTCAACATCGTCATCAACCATCAACAAGAAAATATAAAAGTTGGGAAAAGGTGATGAACTTCCAGACAAGGTAAAGTTCTGCTTATGTAAATATGCAGGATCAAACAAAGATGAAAAATGTGGTTTCAAGTTGTACCTTTGTTGTTATAGTACATAAGACTAAAGCCGTCAGTCTTCAGGTTCCCGTAAGTTTTTCTTGCGGTATCCAGAGACATATGAGACATGTTGTCTAGAGTCTCGAGCCTAAATAAAGTTTTAATCATTGCTGCTTGCTGTACATTGTACAGTGTATAATGTAAACTACACAATCTTAGATCACCAATATAATATCCAAAAGTCAATCTAATGTCAGTTTATATGAGTTGCTTCAATTTAAAACTTTTATACATCATAATTCATGCTGTTAAATTTTACGTACACTTTCAAAGTGTAATAATAATAATGACGCTGGCCCATTATTATGCATCGTGTACGGTTACGGTCCAATGTAAGTTTAATAATAATACGATGTAGATTTTGTAGCTGAAAGAAGTAGGTACTTGAAATTCAGATTTATTGTTTCAAGACACCTCAAATCGGCTTTTATGAGTGTCATCATTCTGACTTGAACACTTTTCAACACTGTCATTCTCATCCTCATTTTCATTTTCATTAACCCCCTCCGATGCTCATTCAGTCTCTCAAGAATCAAGAATCATGACTCAAGATTCAAGAGATGGAAGAATGGAGAGGAGGGACACGGAAGAAGAAATATCTCAGCATCCGGCATTTACACGCTCAAATAACTGCATGTTGTCCTCTAAATGAAAGACTCATCTGACTAATCATTAAGCAACTAACAACTGTACACTGTTCAAGCATTTAGAACAGAGTTAGAAATGAATACCACGGTAAAAGTATATATATATTCTTCTTCCTCATCTTCATCGTCTGCTTGGTAAGAACCAAACCAAACCAAACCAGCTGAGCACTAGCACTGGCACTGAAGCACTGCAAGAATACAGGGGGATGAGAGTGAA
This sequence comes from Sminthurinus aureus, assembly GCA_034698265.1. Classification (NCBI taxonomy): domain Eukaryota; kingdom Metazoa; phylum Arthropoda; class Collembola; order Symphypleona; family Katiannidae; genus Sminthurinus; species Sminthurinus aureus. The sequence continues at coordinate 50,262 of JAQGBH010000020.1, forward strand.
AAGAGAAGAAGAAGAAAAGTTGAACAAAATAGGAATACGAATTGAAATGGCTTTTCATGAAACCTCAGCAGTTTATGATTGCTTCTTCCTCTTCTTCTCTATTCTCCATTCCAGATTCCAGTTTTCTCACCACATCCACAAGCAAGCAACAAAGCTCACCACTCACAGAGGATGCAATACAGAATACAGAATACAGAATACAGAGTACAGAGGATAGGAGATAGGAGGTAGGAGAAGCACAGTTGAACTTTTGCCCTGGAAGATAATCAATTTAGCGAAAGAAAGTTGCTGATAAAACTTCATTTTCAAGTGGTACTTATTCAGTCAAGTCTATTGTCTTGAAGATTTACTACGTTAGCACATATACATATATCTTTGTCTCTCATTCCAAATTCCAGCCCCAACCACACCAGCCCGTATATAAATTACTCTGAAAACTCGGAGAAAGTCCTCACAAAATTAGAAAAGAGGAAGCCTTCTTTTACATAAACGCCTGCCTGCTTACTGCTTACAACTACAAACTACACGTAGGTATGTACTATGTAAAATTTACAATGTACGTACACATATAAGAAATACGGTTGACTGTTGAAGGTATAGAGAATTATGACAAAATACGGTTTTGCACCTACGGACAACATGAAAAGCTAAGCGTCTAGTCTCTATACTCTATACTGCATGTACCTATATCTAAATCTAGGTGTGTACAGTGTACAGTGTACACTTGAGCTGTTAAAATTCATAGAAAAAATCTACGCAAAAAATGAACTCTTAAACTAAACTATAATACAAACTTCTCATCTCCCATCTCTCATCATCATCTACTGATATTCACTTGATAAACTCTCAAACCTCCTACGCCCCACGTCCTACATCCAATGATATTCATTCCGAATTTTCAAGTGAGTGAGAAGATAGTGAAAAGGTCTTAAGGACTTTTGGATAACAATATAAATATCATGGGGATAATCATGATTCTTGAGCTGGTCTCTGGTCTCTACTTTCTACTTTCTGTCCTTTTCACAAACACACACACACACACCCAGAGACTCCATCTCATCAGCATAGATGACTTTATTATTTTTGGTACAAAATTTGAGGTAAAATATTTTATATCATAATATAAAATAGCGAGAGGATAAGTATGAAAGTATGAAGTGGAAAGACAGATCCTGGAAGACAGATCCTCGATCCTAAATTTACTATACGCATAAAATACAAACTTGGAAAACGAAATTTTAATAAACTTTTTATATACATGGCGAGACTTTAGGCACGCACTCGTTGATCTACACGTCTGTGCGTTTACTGTGCTAGGGCGAGGATCTAGAATCTAGGCTCTAGGATGCAACAACTTCAAGTCAGCCAAATAATAACATACACCATATACATACAGGTGTACTTGTATGCTGTATGCATAGCCACACTCAACTTTAGTTCACTTTTCACTTGAACTAAAATTTGGATGAAATTTGAAGAGTTTTCTGACAAGGAGAAGAAGAATAACACGACATGACTTTTACCACAACCTAAATATAGACTGTAGGCTGTAGACTATATACTATATACTATATACGCACAGGGTACACGGAGATCAACAGCATGAAAAATCAACTATCAACTATCAACCAACAAGAAAGTCAGCAACACCTTTCTGTTTCATTTCCTCATTTCTTCCTCAACCAAAATCGACAAGCTCAACATTCAACATTCAACATGAAGCTTGAACATCAAATTTTTTATCTATATTAAACTACTTTATACCTTCATCTTACGAATTTTCATGCAACTCACGGATTTTCAACCACTTTTACTCCGTACTCTTTACACTTTTCACTAGTCACTACACACTGTACATTCTACATTCTACATCACATGGATTCAGCATTCACAGTTCTTTGCCATATTCCATAGTTAAAGGTAACGGTATCGGTGTGTAGTAAGTAGAAAGAAAGTTTGAAAACAAAAACATGGATAGGCTTATGATATTTCCATGTCATGACTTTTATGTAGACCAATCTAATTTACAGTGTCATATTAAATGTACACTGTGGATTTTAGAGTGTAGGTTTTGTAGACACACCAGGCACAAGGCATTTATAAGCCCTTGTCTCAACAACATCCTCACGCTTTCATATGCAAAATGCAAATTCTTACGCATATGCACCTACTATACCATGTACAAACATCAACCTCCTCCTCATATATATATAAAATAGGTATGCGTACCTAATCCATAATCAAATTGACTGAATAACTGAAAATTCAACGAGAGAGCGAGAGAAAGCTATCTACAGATACGATCTACCAATATACATGCGTAATGTATAGTATATAGTGTATAGAAAAAATAAAAGGGGAAGAAAATATTTCTCATTATCTTTCTATTCTATTCATTGGTGATTCGTGAGGTTTTAATAAAAATGGATTGTGTTGTGGTGATAACTTGTATATTCTCTATTATACATTCTACACTGGAGATTGGAGTAATTCATCAAACAATACACGAATAAATGAATGAATGAAAGCACATGAATGTGTGTAAATAGTTGAAAGTTGAAAAGGACGTGTAGAAATTTGAATGTATAATTAATTTTCCAAGTTGCATACACAAGTATACATAATACAAAAGCTGAAGCGCTAGAATCCAGAACGTTAAACATTGAACACTGAGTACTGAGCATTGAACAATGAGTATTGAAAGATAATTTATAATCCGGATTATTTTTTTTATAGTTTTATAGAAATGGAAATCCAGACCAAAAATGTCAATAAAGAGCTTTTGATTAAAATTCAAAGTTGGAATTTAGACTTTATATGGATAGGAAATATTAAACGCTATCTTCAATCTACAATCAAAAATCCATGATTCATGTAAAAAGTAAAAGTTCAGTGGATGAATAAATAAGGTGACATGCATCAGAAATCAACTTAAACTCTCTTTTCTCCTTTCAAATACGAGTTAAAAATTTAACTCGCGGTAATCAATAATTAGTAATAAATTTGATGAATAAATAAATAAAAATCTCTGTACTACAAGCTAAAAACAAGTAAAAGATTGATCCTCGCTTACTCAATGCTCACTACTCAATGATACTTTGGAAATTGAATAGAAAAATAAAAAAGAGTACAAAAATGAGAAGCGTGCTCAAGCAATGCAATGGAATTTTACTACACAATAGTTTTTTTTGTATGTACCTTGAAATCTACTACTTCTTTCCGATGAAGCTACAATCAGTGTGTGCATTTTTGAAAGAATTAAAAGAGAAGAACAGAGAACGAAAGACAAAGAATAAACATAACATAAACATGTGAACCAAACCAGTTGAACTCCAGTAAATAATTCCAGTAATTTTATTAAATTATAAAAGTGTGAATCATCTTTTGTCTTTTGTATAGACATGATTTTCTCGTTATTTATAATGTATGTAAGTGTAAGATGGTTTTATGTTTTATGCAAAAGGTTACACTTTGTGCTTTGTACTTTGTACTTTTAGGTTTAAGCTTTTAGCTCATCTTCTTCTCAATGGTGTGAAACGTGAAAGGGAACTTTGGGAAGGAATGTGCAAGTAAAGGAAAGATTACTGTATCATTGTTTTGTATCACTCTGCCGTGTCAAAGTACAGAATACAGGAAATGAAACAAGATGAAAGGGAAAGGGATTAATGTTCCTTGTAATGATAATCATATCAGTGGTAATGATAATGACTATAATGTATATTATATGTAGTATGTGGTACTTGTATATTGTACATTGTACTGTATGGTCTCATTAGTTTCTTTCATTACACTTGCTTTAATAGATACTACTGCTCACTGTTCACTGTTCACAACCTAGCATCCTAGTATTGATTATGTATTATGTACCTATTAGGGCCACTCAGTGACACGTGAAATGACTTTAAGGTCCTCCGGTACTGTCATTGTCATTGATCTGGTCGCCTCCACGACCCACGACCATCTAAAATCCAAACCCAAACTACTAACAGTGCAAAATACAAACTACAATTTCCAAGTATCAAACTGTGCTACTTTCATACTTTCTTCCTTAATTCCTCCTCTAATTCCTTTTCAACTACTTGTGTACAAAGGAGACAAAAACTAGCACAAACACAAATACAAACTCAAATACAGGACAAAATAACTTGGTTTCCCTAACCAAATACTGAAAGGAAGAAATCTGGAATTGAATTAATTTATCCAGTGGATTTTATAACCAGCGTTTTAATTTTGTTTCTAACTGTAATAATCTAAAGTTTTTAGCAAAAACGAATATGAGCATCAGTTTTCATCTAAATAATCTGGATTATCAATAATCAACATGAAATTTAAAAATTTATGAAATTTGAAGTGATTTTTGAGCCTTGAGTCTCGAGTCTTGAGTTCATTTTATTTAGCCAAATTGTACCTACTTTCTGCATTTCCCTGTATAGAAGTAAAGGAGTTGACTAGATTGAACATTGTACCCTGTACACAGTATATATGGAACGTGCTTTTCATTCTGTTTAGTGTTTACTGTTTACCCAATCGAATACTATTATTTACCATGAAAATGTTACAAAATGTCTCTTGCTTTCCTTGTTTGTTTGCTTGTTTTGGTTTGCATATTAACTCGGCTCAAATTTAATGCCCTAATTCAAAATTCTAATCAAATTAATTCAGGAACAACGTCAAGAGTGCATGGGTGTTTATTTAGACACATTGTACTTGTGTGTGTGAAGTGTGTAGTGAGTAAAATGTATGGAAAGATGAAAGCAAAAAGGAGTTGAGTGCTGTTGATGTGATATTTATTTTATCTAGTATGAAAAGTGCGGAGTACTTGTGAGTATGGAGCATGAACATGAACATGACATGACACGGTACGAGGTTTCTGTTTATATTTATTCACATTTGCATTCTACATTCTGCACTCTACCCTATACACTCTACCCTTATTTAAATGGTACTCGTTCTTGTTGAATGACATGGTTCATGGTTAAAAGTGAGTGAAATTTCATGTCTTGGCTCTTTTATCCACTAACTTATGACAACAACCGAGCTGCGAGTGAAAGTGGTATGCTTATGTATGCTGATGTGTGTGATATGTGAATGTGTCTAGTGTCTAGTGTCTGCTGTTGAGTTTTGAACGTTGAGTGTTGAATGTAGTATGAAGCTTGTTGTTATTCTGCGTTATATTGTTATATTGTTGTTATGAAAAGTATACAGTGTGGACATGAGTATGTGTAAATAAATGAAAAGAAGAGAAAGATTTCTAGTTTCTAGTTTCTAGTCATTGAGACTGAAATGAAAATGAATAAAATGAACTGTTGACATACCCGTGATGACCCTTTCACATGGGACGGACATGCCGATGGAGTTGTTAGCAAAACATTTGTATTTGCCAAAATACTCGGGACTTGCAATTAGTGTGATGGTGGAAGTGATACCCTTGTTGACGATATTAGCATCATACGTGGCGTTGTCAAGCATCCATTGGAAGGAAACAAGTGACGGATTTGCATTCACCTCACAGACGAGCAGTAGTGCGTTGTCCGACTCCTTTTGACTGATGGTGCACTCCGGAGCATCTACATGATTTCATTTATACATTTAATTTAATTTAGTTTCAGTCCATTCCTTCAATAATCAAGAAGTAAAAATTGTATTATGCAGGAGAAATAACTCTAGATTCTAGATTCTAGCAGATTTTAAAAGTCAGTTTTCAGTTGTCAATTCTGCTCTAGTTTGGCACAAAACACCAAATACAAAACAGAGCGAGTTGGTCAGAATATAAAATTGGATATTGGATGAAGCGTAGTGTGGTGAGGCATGGCCAATCAATAAAATAGGGGGAAATGAACTGTCGTCACAGCCGGACAACCAACAACACATAATAAAACAAGATAAAGAAGAAAAAGAGCACAAAGCTGATTGGCTTTAACGTTAACGCTAAAAATCTAAGGACGTCAAAGGTCTAATGTCTAATGTCAAACGTCACATGTGAGGGATTACTAGACTTTTATATTATATAGACTTTTTATCCTCCTATTTGGCATTTGGCACACTGACTTGAGACTTGACTGGCTTACTGACAAAAAAATATTCTTAATGAAAGACAAGATACGAATGAAAGTAAGGGCGAAAAGCCTGCATTTTCTTTTTCTTTTCTCTAAGACTTTGAGACTCTAGACTTGAGACAGACGGAGACGGAATTTTGTTCATTTTGCAGGATATGAAATAAATACAAACATTTATCTAGTATCTAGTATCTAGAATCTAGAATCTAGAATATGGAGTAAAGAGTAAAGAGGAGCTGACACATAACATGATATGACAGATTTGTATAGGAATAGACTAGAGAAATGTTGAGTATTGAACAGAACTGAAGTAAACTTACACTGAACATTCATAATCGCCTTAGTGGAAATGTTGCCATGTTGATTGAGCGCAATGCACTCATATTCTCCAGCTTGAGCTCTTTGGAAGGGATGAGCGAGGAAGAGTGTTGATTCAGAGGACACAACTTGATCGCCATATTTCCAAATGTAACTGGCTTCTGGGAACGATTTGGCTGAGCACGTAATTGGGTCTGGAATTTCATTCTCCACCACGTCCACGACGGCTGTTGAGACTGTTATCATCTCGGGCGGGTCTGCACAGTAAATAAAATTGAACCAAACTCTTCAATTATTCCCGCAAGTACCAGACAAGCACACACCATACACCATACACCTTATACACCAAATATCAAACACGTCCATCCGTTGAGAAAAAAGGGAAATGTCTTTCATCGTCCGTAGGAAAAATCAACCATATATAAAATCCTCCTTCAACCCCTTTTCCGTTTTCCCTTTTATACTCATGTTGTAAACCATATCCGCAAGACATTTTACTTACTACATGTACACACATGTTTTGTTACACGTAGATATTTCATTTATTTTTACTATCATTTAATTATAATGTAGATACTTAGCATTCGGCATTAGCATTTATTTACTAAATTTATCGCATTTATCAGTTGACTAACCTCACTTTTAAATACATAAGAGTACAAGTAATTGAAATAATTTGATTACAGCACAGCATTACTGTCCGCTGTCTTGCTAAAGTTGTACAGTTTGACTATAATATAATAATTTATTCCCCTCTCATGACGCTCCAGGGCTGAATCTTGAATTCTTGAATCTCATGAGGCAATGCGTTTGAATATTAATATTTGATATTTCTCTGCCACTTTGCACAGATAAACTACTTTTAGCTCACAGTAGACAATTATAAAGGTAATTTAAAAAATACTGCTAGTTCTGCTCCCTATTTAAATTTTTTGTAAATTTTCTGGACGCAACAAAGAAGCCACATCATATTTTTGAAGTGTGGCCTCAAAATTACATGTGTGGTAGTTTTTGTTGCCTTTCTTGATTCTTGAATCTTGAAATTTTGTCTGGCTAATCAAGTACAAAAGCGGATGGACGGATGGAAGGGGTTCCAAAATTTGTGTGGATATGTCAAATATTCCAAACATTCTATATTCTATATATATGTGGTAGATAAAGAGTTGCGACTTACATTCGACACGGAAATATGTAGTGCTACTGACTCCAGCCCCAACAGTATTGCTCGTACTTTGACATGTATAATTCGCATTGTCACGCTCCCTGTCCAGGCCGTCGGGCCAAGCAGTTAGATTCCAGATGAGGGTTGAGACGACAGACTCGAAATCACTCTTTGTTGGATCCGGAGGGAGAGTACTCGTCTTTATCGTGTATAATTCTGTCTCACCAAGAGGCTGTTGGAAAGATGTAAAAAATACATATGTGTTTAGTTTGGTATTTGGTATTGTCCTTGCAAGTGTAGTGTGTACTCAGCCAGTACTCAATACACAATACTCAATGCATAAGTTAGAAAACAAGTATGTTGTATATTGTACATTACCATTCCATCCTTGAGCCAGACGATCTCACACAAAGGGAAACACTCAACTTGACAGGAGATTGAAACATTTTTCGCAGTTGTCAGAGCCCCACGGTAAGGTTGAAGCCGTTCAATAAATGTCGGTGGAGCTAATGGGGAACAAAGTAAATAGACACATTACAGATAATATATTCACTTGTTAGACATTATGAGCACAATACAACACAACACAACAATCTACAATATACAGTCTACAGTACAAAACACAAGGAGGAAAAGGATGCGTATCTGCCACAACATGAACGGGGTAATCTCATCACTTCCTCTTTTGTCTTTCTCTTTGACAAATTCACACACACATTCACACACTCGGGCATAAAATTCATCACTTTCATTTCAGCTCATGCATAAACCATATCACATGTAGATATGCTCAATGTACAGTGCACATTCTATATTGAGCCTCCGTGTAAGATCCATGTCGACATTGGACATAAACTCCTTGGAGAATCCATGTGCCCACAGCCCACAGACAAATATTTGGATGATTCAAACACTGTGTAATTTGTCAATAAAAATTAAACAGAAAATAACGCCCACGGAGAACACTTGTAAAATACTGTATAAATCAAATATACAAAACTTAAAAACTACACAAGTTTTTAATTTCTCTGTACAAATAAACCTATTTTTGTGACAGAAATTCATAAATTCTTGGTTTGTAAAGAAAAATAATAATATATAATGTCCTTTCAAGAAACAGTTTCAGTGATATTTGATATAAATATTTCATCATTTCCCTCAAAAAAACGACGAGCCAACGTTGAGTAAAACAAAAACTAGGTTAAAGTTGGCAAAAAATTTAGCTAGCGTCGTCCTCCTTAATTCCTTCGAGTGTTCAAGTACACTCACAGCTTTTTATGATTAACGTCAGCTTGAGTTTTCATCTGTGGACGTATTGAGAACAAATGTAAAGTGACATATGTCAAGGGAAGGAAAACTTGATGATGCTGATGCTGATACGACTAACGAGTAAAAAGTAAAGCCTAAAGTGTAAGTACATGATAATTTTTCAAATATTTGTAGACTTAGAAGAGCTCATGTCCACACTCAATATGTACAGACGTCTGACAGTCTGACAAGTAAGTACATATAACTACAAAATACACCTACTGGATACTGGATTAAGTATAAAAAAACAAAATACCTATCATTTGTCATTCAAGATTCATATGAAAAGCTGGAGTAAAATATCCCACAAATATAAACATAAACATAAACTTTTGATATGATATCCTAATCTTAATCTTAATCATGATCGTGGTCTTAAGAAGATGTTCCCTTTAGAAAGCGGAGAAAGCAGATGCGTGAAGTTCTACAAGAAACGTAGATCTAATAGAATAGTGCTAAAGAGGATGATGATAATCATGATTGTCATTGTCATCACCCCAAGATTGGATCGGACTGGATTGGATAATTCAGTTTGTCCTTCGTGGTGGGAAGTGGAAGGTACAGGCTTAAGGGTTTTGTTTTTTGTTTCTCGGCTGTCTAATATCTACTGTCTAATGTCTAAGCCTGGAACAGGGAATTTTACTACGAAACCAGACCAAACCAACCCAGCGCCTCTTCTTCTTCTCAGTTCTAAATGTCGACCCTCACTCAATTCACATACTTACACATTGCACATATATATAATGTACATTGTACGCTCATCTGTATCCACACTCGTTCATACAACATACAACATACAAATAATCCGATGAGGGTCTTATGAGCATCCAACCATAAAAATACGAAATAGGAATAGTGTAATACGATAATAAAAAGGAGGCTTACCAAATACTTCCATCGTTATTGTCGCAGCTTGACCCTTACCAGCAGGATTTAAAGCTGTAGGGCGTACATATAGTCAAGAAAACAGAGAATAAGATACACGCATTAAAACCCACAACATAGAATACATAATACATGTATGTATATTTTTACTATGAATGTTTAATATGATATCACGGATGCTAAAAGCTTACCTTCGCAACTGAAATTTGAACGGGTTTCAAGTGACACTGGATAAATGGTTAAATTAGATGTATGCACTTCAGGCTGAACATGATTTCCTAACAAATACAAAGTAACAACATTTTTTACTCAGTACCATTATTAATTATTACTCTTGTATTTTTTAATAAAGTTTTTTATGCAAGAAAGATATTATAATCTCATGTACGATGTAATAGGAGAAAACTTTAATTAGAAAGTACAAGTAGAAATGTCATACCTCTCATCCAACGGTATGTCTTTGCTGCTGGTCGACCTTCTTCATCCACAATACACCGCATATTCAAGGCTTGTCCCTTTACTACAATCAATGGATCGAATTCCAGTCGAGCTGGACCAGGTGGATCTTAAGTTTAAAATATAAAATTAAACATAATTGTATTTGAACTTGTAATAATAAAGATACAAAATATTTCAAGTGCGGCTTATTCTTGATGTTTGATGTTTAGAATTTGGAGTTTGGAGTTTGGAGGAAATACAAAATGAATTACTTACAATGAACGTGAAGTTCTGTATTTGGCGATGGATCACCCCAGCCTATTTTTAAAAATTTGAAAGAAAAATCAGGTTTAGCCTTCAGGATTTTGATAAAGAGAGAAATATTTCCACAACAAATACACAAAATGATGATAGGTAAAAAGAGAAAAGTTTGTATTTGTATTCTGATTCGTACTGTGAGCGTTTTTCCCTCTGCATGTGTAATTTCCTTGGAACGTTCGTTCCACACTCTCGAGGAGTAATTTGGAGGGATCAATGTCATCACAAAGGTCACTCATATTTTGATTGGACATGTTGGTGGCATTGAAGCACTCGGGAAGTTCTTTGAGTAATTCTCCATCGAGGTACCATCGAACTGCTTCCAGCGTTGGAGGATTCCCTGCCTCCACTTCACAGAATAAGGTGACGTTCCTTTGATCTTGCTCTTTCACCGGGTACGCTGGATCCATCGTTAATCGAACTTGAGGCTTGTCTACATTCATTCATGTACATATATTTCATTATATTATTTACATCTTTATGTCCGTCAACATTAGTTACTCTGATTTCAAATATTCAAATGTTCAAATTCACAACTCAAAGATAACTAAATCAATTTTAATGCAATGCTGTCATTTGACATGAAAACTAGGATATTGCACATGCAAATTTGAAATTTGCATGCTCTGTCTATTCTAATTTTCAAGATCAAACAAGATCAAGTCAACTCCGATCTGAAATTTTCTTTTAGGCTTTGGGACCTAAAGTACTATGCGTACATAATTTTTCATCTGTACATCATCAAACAGAAATCTCAGAGCGAAACTGAATGAAACAAAAATGTTTGATTTTATTTAGGTGTTTCAGACCATTTTTGACAGATTGCAAAGAATATCATGAGCCTGAATCTGAACCTGAACGCAAAGTTCACATGATACAATAAAAACATGCCTAATTTATAATATAGTTTGGTAAAATGTGAAAGAAGAAGAAGCTTGTTTGAAATTTGAAATGCAAAGAGAAATGGAACTTACAAAGGACGTTGACATTTGAAACCGTTTCAGATTGAGTAGCTCCAATGGCATTTTGTACAACACAGGAATACTCGCCGAGGTCCGTTCGGGATGAATTACGAATAATTAGTGAGGGCTCTTGTGGAGTTCCGCCTTCGTAGTGCTCGGGATTTCCACTCACTTCAACCAGCTTTCCATTTTGATACCTGTCATCATATCAAAAATTGCAGTGGCATTAATATCGATATTTTGTAAACATTTGCAAAAAGCATTATGTTCAAAATCAAAGCGTATAAAAATTAGACAGAATGAATTTCAACCTCAAGGCTCAAGGCAATCCGTTTTACCTCACTCATAAAACAGACAAAAGATGATTTTTTTGCACTTTTGTACTTTAAAGTTATGTGCTTTTTTGGGCGAAAAATGAATTCAACCTGACTCTTGATTTTCCCATCTATGTACACTTGATGACATGACCTAGTTTAGGAACGGGGAACGGTAATTGACCTTTTGTGAAAAGCGAAATTATTGAAAAAGTAAACCACTCTCCTGAGGCAATATTTATACGAATAGCATTTGGAATTTATAAAACAGATATCTACAAAACACATATCCGATATTTCAGTGTCTTTCATTTAAATTCAGTGTACAGTTTCGGCAAAAAGTAAACGTTTTTTTGGAAACATCCGCAGTGTTCATTTGAGCTGATTTGATTCTCTTTTTAGGAAGCGAAGCTGAGTATTGTTTTCCTCGTGTCTGTCTGTCTGTGCACATTGGGGTAATGTGAGACAACGAAACTAGCGCCACCTAGCGGGAAAATTTTTAACTAGTCAGCGCCCTCTAGCGGGAAAATTTTCAAACTAGTGGACAAGTTTATTATGTGACAAATTTGTACATGCCAGCGCCACCTAGCGGGAAAATTTTTAAATAGTCAGCGCCCTCTAGCGGCAAAGTTTTAGAACTAGTGGACACGTTTATTACGTGAAGAATTCTTATACTCTGCTTCGTTTCCGGAGCCTAGAGCATTTATGCTTTCAAGGCGATATAAAATCGTCACGAAGTGAAGATTTTTAACTTTATTTTAAAAATGAAATCAGGTTTTTGTGTTGTAAATGTTAAACTATTTGAACTTTTTCTTCTGAATCTCAAATCTAATCTCTTGTTTGCCTTTTCTTATTCACATCATTCGAGTCAGTAGAGTACAAGCGCACATACAAAATATAATATCAGAGTAACGTGTAGATTTTTTTCTGTACAGGAGAAGAGAAAGGTGGCGAAAGTCAATGACATGATTTTGTGCACTTGTGAAATCCGCTAAAGCTTGCACGTACAATGTGCAATGTACACGTATTTGTTTCTTTGCTGAAAAACTGTGAACAATAAACCAAGTGGAGGCGTTTAACGGAAATTGGAGGCGCGCAATGCATGTAATGCATAGAAATGCTGTATGAATCATCGCTGATTACTGTTCAGTGTTTAGCATTCACTAATTCTATCTACATATCTAATTTTTTATGCTTTTAAGTAGTCTCTTTGTTGTAGAATTGGAATTTCCCTTCTTTCTTTTCTACTTCTTGTTCTGAATTTTGGATTTTGGATTTTGGATTCTGGGTACGTTGCACAATAAAAAAATAGGACAGAATGAGAATGAGAATGCGAAGGAGAGAAAGAGAAAGCCGCCAATACTTACATTGCATTTAAAGGTAAGATGTGCTTGGAATGGTGAGCGAGGAGAAAGGGAAAGCAAAATTATACATACTGCATACTACACGCATGTAAGCAACACATTTGAAACGAGAGTTTATATCTCATACGTGGTGTGCAGTGTGTAGAGTGTAGAGTGTAGTGTGTATCATCTCTAAATGTGTGTGTTGTGTCGTATGTATGTGGGAAGGAATGATGTGATATCGATCGGAGACGGCGGGTCACAGCGGGGTGATCAGTTCTCAGGATGATCCCTGTCACTCGTGATGGATGGGCTAAGGTTTACACCCAACCTAAAATGCATTCATTTCTTCTTCAAGTTACTTTACATGCATACGTCCACACACACACACACTACACACACAAATATGCGTATCTGCTTTCTCCTGCTCTTCCGGTTTCATCTCAAACCATACCAAGATTACGATTACACCCCCATAAAGCAGTCACCTATCTATATCTTTATGTATGTGTGTCTTGTGTCTCGTGTCTCTTGCTCTTCCTTTTCCTCGTCTACTTGTACACATACGCATGTATATAATATGTACACACATTTGTGTCTCCTTCTGCATCCCACACTTGAAATCCGAATCCGAGAGATGAGAGATTCACATATACTTTTCCCATGCCATTTCATGGCATTCCATTCCATTGGATGGGATGTAAGGAATGAAATGGATAGATCCGAGGCTATCTCATGTTTGTAAATGGTGTATTGCAAACTATAAATCCATTCATATTGTTGTACATTATACATACTATTGCTTCGCTGGGTTCTCTTTCTGTCCTTGGTGTGGTCTGGTTTGGCTGGGTGTGTTGGGTTGAGGGGAGAGATTAGATCAGGAGACATGGACAAAACACAAAACTGCACAAATGACCATAGGAAAACAAGGAAGGAGTAGCATAAGGAAATGTCAATGAATGCACAGTGGACAGTACACAAGACACAAGACACAGGACACAGGCGTCTCTCTCTGCACTCTGCATACAAAGAGAACAGGAAAAGAGAAAGGATAAAGTGGAAACCGCAAAGGAAGAGAAGAAAAGAAAAAAAGCTCTCCCAGGAGATCCTAAAATGTCCAATGACCAATGACCAGTGTCCTGTGTCCAGTATCCAGGATCCAACGTCTGCTGTCTAGAGTCTAGAGTCTAATGTCTACTGCCTTTTGTCTAATGTCCACTACCGACATTTGCCACCTCCATCAATACATAAAGATTACATACAATATACATGCAGGTATGGTAGTTGGGTAGTTGGGGCCATCAACCATCAAGTAAATGTCTATTGCGGCAATTGGAATTGGAATTCGGATCCTAGATTCGGATTTTGGATCGTCAATGGCTCAATGGTCGATTTCCACCCCTTTCTCCATTTCTTTATAGTTTCCCTCCCTATTGTCCTTCCTCTTACAGGGAAGAGTGTAGTCTGTAGTCTGTAGCTTTATGTACTGTCTACTGTCTATTTTATGTATTATAATAGCTCAATAGAATTTCTTGCTGGAATGAAATAGCGTGGAACACAGGGAGTCCAGTCACTCTGTCAAATCAAACCAAGCCAAGTTCAGTCCAGTCCAGTCATATTCTAGATTCTAGACAAAAAACTCGCGAGCCATCCATCCATCCGGTAATGCAGATAGATGGATATAGGACATATTGCGGGAGCATTATTGAAAAATTGGATTTTAAGCCTCAACTAAAGCCACGTCGTTTACTTTACTGCACAAAAATCCCATTGCCATAATAGACAGGCACAAACATGACTGGACACAAGACGCTGGAAACTGGACATTTTCAATCAAATTTCAAATGCAAGATGCACAAATATATTACATATACTTTATAACTTGTACTTTTCCTCCTGGAACCATAAGTTGAGATAAATTTTCCAGACTCTAGAATACAACTGTAGATGTAGAATCTAGGATCTAGAATGCAGAATCTAGAATGCGGAAGCCATACGCATTTGAAAAAATACAGATGATCTGAATTTATCTCATGCAGAAAATCTATGATGCGACCCAACTGCAGTCTGCATCTGATGGTCGGATGAACGATTGGATGCAAAAGTACGTCTCAAGTCTCAAGTCTCAAGCTTCAAGTTTCAAGAGAAATTGTGAAAAAATTCCGGGCCTCCCCCCGTCAATATAAATTCTTATTCCCCTATTCGACATTCAACATTCGACATTTGGTTCCATTCCATTCAATTCCATTCCCAATGATCTGAATGCCCACTTGTCTTGTCTTGTCCCGACTTGACTCGCCTTGTCTTTTCTCTTAAATCTTTGGTATGCATAAAACGCATTGGAATCATTTCCCTTCTTCTTGATCTCTGATGTATGTTGCATGTTGCATGTTGTAGATTGTACATTGTACATGTGTGTGTAAATACTACTAAATGCAAGAAAGAAAACCCCGACGGACAGGCCGGCCGGTTGGTTGGTTATTCGGCATTCAGCAGACACAGTGAATGCAGTCGGTTTCTGTTTGAAACCAAACACCAGAAACCAGAAAGAAAAAATTCATTGCATTTTACAACGGAAACTCAACTTGTTCTTTGAATTTCTTTGATCTGTTCTCAACTCTCAACTTGCAGAATGCCAAAGTCTGTATTCAGAATCCCGAATCCCGAATTTCAATTCAAAAGTAAAATTCATTTTCTTTAGATTTTCCACTATCGCGTGCCTGAGGACAATTTTAACTGACCAAAAGTAAAGTAAAGAGCATAGAAATTGCAAATAGTTCATTGTACGTATCTATCCGACCTCTAACACGTCTGACAATCAAGTTAAATGCACAATGCATTTTTGTATCATTTCCGCTCTTTTTCAAGTTTCAAAAAAGTAACTAGGATCAGAAAGCGACGGGCATTTTGTCTGTTCGTTTGTACGAACCTTTTTACCTAGATCATTCAAAAATATAGTTTTCCTTGCTTCCTTTGCGTTTTACTAGTGAAAAAGAAAAGTTTGCGTGCTGCGGAAGTACTGCGTACGTAAATTTTAGTTTAAAAAGAAATGCTGTAAAGAATTCTTACTAGCTGAAATTGAAATGGATCTGCTCAAATAAAAACTAACCAGTGAATTTTCCATGTAACACGTTTTTGGTAAGAAAAAGTAAGGGAGCATTTTGCATGAGCTACATGTTGTTTTTAAAAATGTACAAAATGTACATAAGAGCTGTATATATGTAATGGTAAATTTGTGAAGAGAGAATGTGAGAATGGGTGAGAAGGGAAGAAGTAGGAGGTAGTAGAAAGTAGGAAGGAGGAAGGAAAAGGGTTGAAGACAAGGACAGCCACAAGGAGAGCGAGGATGACAAAGGGAGTGGGATAAAATGAATTATGGGACAACGGGATAATTTACAAAAGGAAAGGGTGAAAACCACGAAACTATAATCTATTTCATCACAGCTTCTTCCCTCACTCACAAAGGAGAATTTTCATCTGTGAATTGTAAAGGGGCGAGCATCTAGATTCTAGATTCTACATTCTACATTCTAGATTCTAGATACTTTCCACATATTACAAATACATTACACACACTACTTACTATACATACAAACTGTGATACACTTAAATGATAAAATATATTTATATACTCCCACTTGTTCAAAATGTGGAGAATGGAGAAACAAGGGATTTTATTTTCCTATCCAAGAGTCAAATGTCTTGACGCTCTACACTCTACACTCTACGCTCTACAGTCTACGTTCTACACTGTACACTTTCTTACTTGTTAGTCTCACGTTCCATTGTACTGCATCAATGCAGTGTGAAAAGGCAAACTGTGATTTTATCTTATCGCAGATTTTCTCTTCTTTTGAACATTGAGCATACATTAGTTTCCAGCGGACGCCCACGAATCAAGAATTACAAACTACAAACTACACACTATGAATGGACAATTTAAACAATACAAAAATTAAAATTCTGCTCAGTTGAATTAGCTGAAAAATTCTAAACTTCTATAAATGAAGTTGCACAGGAAATTTTCTTGAATTCTCTCTCTTTTCTTACATGAATATTATTAAATGTGTTTGGCCTTTGTAAAACTATTCTTACGCTAGACGCTAGACTCTAGACTCTAGATTTTCATGGACTAGTATAGAAGTGTAGGTGGTGCGTGGTGTTATTAACGTCCAAGTCTAAGATGTAACCCACAATTGATACATATGATGTAATGATCTAGACTCTAGACTCTAGACTCTAGAACATAGAACAGCGGAAAAAGACAGAAAAGAAAAGTTTCATTTTCTCTTGAAAAATGTCTTTAACCCTTCTGTATTTTGAGACTTTTCACTCTTCACTCTTCACGCTTTACCACATATCTTCCTACGCTCAACATTTTCCTTTGTCCTACAATCTAAAACCTAAAACCTAATACCTAGAAATACTTATTTTACATGGCAAAAGTTTGTCCACAAAATATATCTAGTCTACGATACTATGTGTGTTGAAATAGATATGTAGAGTGTAGAATTTAAACATGTTGGTTGATTTTAAATAGACCAGACTTCAGACTAGAAAACGCACGAATACTCAAAATACATACAAACTCTTTTGTTTCTACTCTGTTCTGCCTTGGACCATTACAGCTTTCAACTTTGTAGTGTAAATTCACATTTAAAAAAGTTTCAGGTCCGCCACACACAAACACACAAAGGGCGACATATACTTTGTACACTCTAAATAAATTCAACTTCCCTTTCACTTTCTCCGAAATACATTCATACATATCCCTACGTATGTATCATGTGTATACTGTATACTCTGTGTGAAACGAATGAGTAAGTGAAAGTGTGAGTGAATCCGAGTCACACGTATGAAAGTCTAAATAGTGGTTTTCACTCTACGCTCTAAACTCTACACTCTACAGGGTTGCTCTCAAGACTTTGATATAAAAGTAAAAAGTTTCCTCTCTTTCTTTATCCTTTCTCTGCTCTTTCCGTTTCTTTTGTTTTTGCTTGATTTATTTATGATCTTTACACCTTATACATTTGTATTGTGTTTTGTCTTATGTCTACCTTTTCAGTTTCGAGAATCGTGTATTATTTTACTCCCTTTCTTTCGTAGCAACATACACATTTTATATAGTTAGCACCAGTGAAAATATGTATGACATGAGAATTCAATGCTGATCATTGATCATGTACGAGGTGTTTAAAAAACGCTGAGAGTGGAAATGGACAGTTGATGAAATAATTGTAGGGAGTGCGCAAATTGGAAATTGGAAATTTCATGGTAAATGCCGTTTTTTGAGATAAAAGACGAATTACTTGATTCCTTTCAGTCTACAAGTGTTCCATGTTCTATAAATAGATGCTAGATGGCTTTATAGCACCTTTCAACCTTTGGAATTTGGAAAGGGAACAAGAAACAAGATGAGTCATATTTATACATAGAAAATCACATTTAAAAGCACGAGTAAAAGATTTAAGCTCTTTTCAGTGGCAAGTTTACCGACTTCCTTTGTCCTTTATTGGAGATTGGAGATTGGAGAATGTGTGAAAGGAGTGAATCAGTTACATGAGTAAGTGAACAGCTTTTACTAATTTTACGTCACATCGAGGTGGTAATTGGAATTAGGAATTAGCTCTACTAAAATTCCGATCAGAGGTTCAACGATCCATGTGCCAGCAGAACCTTTTACAATTAATTCTCAACAACATGATGAAATTAATTGAAATTGAAATTTCAAATGGATAAATGGACAAATGGACAAAATCTAATAACAAACTTTTAAGCCTGTACTTGGCGCTAATAAACTAAAATATACTTAGTGCTCTTTTCAACTCACAGATTGATTTTCAAGGAATTGGATTCAAAAAGGCTAAAGTAAAAAAATCAAAGTTTTTTAAAATGCCCAAATGGAATCTGGTATCTAGTATCTAGTATCTAGTGTACTAGTGTAAAGTGTATGATCAAATTGACGCCAGTACACCTGTGCCTTAAATCGCCTTGAGGTTAACCATGTGACAAAAAAATAACGGCTAGTGCCAGTGCCAGTGTCACTGGCCAATAGCCAAAGAAGGAAGATGTTGGATAACTTTAGAACCCGCAGGTTTGAATTTTGAATAAAAGAATAAAAGCAACTTACCATCTGACTGAAATTAAATCTGGCGGATTGGCGTCCACTTCACAAGATAGGAAAATATCACTGGTTTCATTGACAGTCACGTTTCCCGGAGACACGGACACCACCGGCGGATCTGCAATTGCAATTACAAAAAGAAAAGGTTTTTTCATTCATGCTTCAGTCAAAATGGCCATCTTGTATACATTTTACATATGTATCTTTTATATATTCTATATACTAGGGTATAAATTTTATAGGAAAAGGAATGATCATGATCAGGCTGGAGGGAGTCCGAAAAGTAGTGTTTTTTGAATCATGGACTCTGGACTCTGGACTCTGGACGTGTATGTAGTATATATGTGTAGGCATTATATCATTTTGTAATAATATGATAGAGACAAACATGCGTACTTTGTGGATACATACATAATACATAATACATTACAGATATGCGCGGAAAATGAAGAAAGGAATTGATAGGATAGGGAATAATATAAAGGGAGAAATTGCTATTCTCTTTCATTCTCCATTCTCGATTCTCTTGTGTCAGGTTAATCTGGAGAATGGAGAAGGTGTGAGGGAGTTTGGCTAGGAAACCACACGGTCTGCTCCACTGAGCACGAAAATGAACCTGCTTTCCCCAAAACTATCCCTTGGTCCTCCATACTCGAGACTATATACTCGAGACTCGAGAATCTACACTCTACACTTTTTACCTATCTATCTGTCTACGATTGCTTTCAACCATCCATGAACTTCATGAAAAAGAAAGAGAACCATTCTTTTCTTTATTTCTTTTCTACTCCTCCGCTCCTCCGCTCCTCTACTTTTACCTTACATCCTCCGTACACTTGTTTCCTCGTTTCTCGTTTTGTAGTAGCCCTGCCATTTCATTTCATTTCGTTTCATTTCATTGAAATGAAAGGAAGAAAATAAAAGGAAAAAGAAGAAAATTTCTATAGGACATCTTTTGGCCTCTTCTTCCGATTTCCTATTTCCTATTCTTCATCCTTCCCCAGAAGATCCATCCAAGAATCTCTATTCTACATTCTACACAAGTTTCCATCCTCCACTGTATAATATTCTACCTACTTCTAAACTCTAAACATTTTCCCCTTTCATTCTGATAACCAACGCCAACGCCAAAGCCAACGCCAAAGTCAGAACCAAAGCCAACAGCCAAAAAGTTGGAACCTCTTGGGTCACAATTCTCTACTACTTGACTCATTTCCTCCCTTCTCTTCTCTTCTTTTCTCTCCTGAACTCTGAAAACTTGGACCATTCTCCTTTCTTACAAAACATTTCTAATGTCCAAAATTTTTAATGGAAATGAGAATTGTGAACTGACGAATTGCTTCACAATGAACAATGAAGTTCTCCTGGAGAAAACAAGCCGTGCTTGAATTTCAGTTCAGGATAAATTTTAGCACATTTATATTAATTTCGATATTTTAGATTCCAGATTCCACATTTCAGAACGGACACCACGGATTTTGTCTTTCCCTTGAGCGATATTTTGTGTTATTTCTTCCTTTTTGTTGCGATGGAGAAGATTGAAGATCAAAGAGTGTCGAGTGCCAATTGTCAAATGTCAAATGTCATGAAATGTGTTACAGTGGGTTCAGGCTATTTTAGTGGGGTGGAAATCATAACTCATCTCATTTGTTTTACCGTGATTTCCCTTCCAGCTACTTCACTGACTCAATGTTCAACTTGGCTAGCTTTTGGTACTAGGTTAAAATATTATTTAGTAATTTGACGAAAATTGTTATTTGTCATTCCTGTCTAAAGTGTAAATTGTACAGTTTGCAGTAATGTGGAGAATGAATTATTGGAAAAATATGTCATTTGTGTCCAGGAGTGGTATTGCCATGGGAATCTAATCCATTTCAACCTTTGTAGAATAATATGAAGCCTTGGAGTCTCCATGTCAAAACTCAAAATTCAAAACTCAAAACTCAAAACTGAAGCTGTCGAGATTTATTAAAAGTCCTTGTGATCTCAACTTCAGATTCAGCTCGGCCTTTGAATTTTCCCTTGCTCCCCTGAAACCTGATTTACAATCTCAGAATTACAAATTACAAATCCCCTTTCAAGTTTTTCATTCATAACGACTCGTGAGAGCTCATCATTTTGTTTTCCTTTGATGATTATCAGTCATCAGAAATATCAATATTCAATATATAGAATATGTATCACTGATAATGTACGCAGCACAGGTAGAAAACTCAAAGTAAAAATTTAAAGACTCAATTTTTTTACTATTTCCAGATTCTCGATTGTAGATGAGAAAGTTGTCAAGTATTTTATTACATTGTAAATTAGGAATTGCGTACGTTCGAGAGAAGGTAAAGAAATTTCAAACTCACGAACGCACACCACACTTCACAATACAAAATACACTCGTAATATTTTTTCTACCTTTTTTTCATAAATGAAACTTTGACAAAAGAGGCTTATGCATACATGTATGTATTAAGTGCGGGCTAATATGGTAGTCATAGTGTCTCAGAAAAAAGCTTCAAACATGTACCATGTACAAATGAAAGCAATTTACTTGCTTTCCCATCCTCCTCCTCAATATACATGTTTAGAGTTGAGAGTGATGAAAGTTTAAATGGGCAAAGTTCTGGTTTTGGAGTGGGCTTTATTGTAATGGATGTTTGGTGAAATTTCTTTAGATTTCACAAAGATAGATAAAATTTACAGATAGTTGAAACTGAAAAAAACTATTGCAGTTCATTGCATAACTGTCTAGACTCTACAGTAGATTCTATTGTGTAAGATATATCTTCCTACGCATTTGTGCATACGTGCATTTGTGCACTCCATCTCGATGGAAATTCTTCTTTCAGCAATTTATTCTGTTCTGTCTACGATATGTACATTTTAGATAGTAGATTGTAGATATGTACGAAAGACAAGGTATAACGTCTGGAATAACTTGTGTGATTTTTGTCATCGATGCAGCTCACAACACAACATTTACGTATCTACGTATCTCCGTATTTACTGTGGTTCTTGTAATAGAAAGTGAATAGTCCAAGTCCAAGTCACTTATGCAAGCTCCTGCATTAATGCAAATGATCGTTGCATATTCCAGACAGTCGACTGTAGACGCAACGTACATGTAGTACAGTGCAACTTGAAATTACAGAGGATAAAAGTTGATGAGTGCGAGTAGAAAGTAGAGAAAAGAGAATGGAGAATAGAGAATGGAGAGGAAGGGTAATAATGTGCGTGTGTTTTTTCATACAGGAGAAAAAACCCCAATAGTCCATTCCATTCAGTGCCGATCGAGTGGAGTGGAGACTTTTCCTGCTTCCTCATCCCTTTTCTCCTCCATGTTAATGACTCTTTTAAGTATCCTCCGTCTTCCTATCTCCTCCTTTCTTTGTGCAAAACTAAACTAACTGCACAAGATTTCACTATCCGTCCATCTATTTCTATATGTTTTCAGCTACCTAGAATCTAGCATACACGTACACATGTACGCTGTGTATACCTATATTTATATCTATGGCAACCTTTCGTCCTCCATTAACGTGAGGTTTTTTTGCTCATCCCTTTCTCTCTTCTTTCTTTCTTCATCTACAGATAGTAGCACTTCCTCCTGGATTCTAGATTCTAGACTCTAGATTCTAGATATTATGTACAGATACTTTTCATCCACTTCCTCTGTACTCTGTACGTTGTACACTAAACGTACACGTAAAGTTTCTTTTACTTTTTGTACAATTTCTTTGGTTCTCTTTTTTATCAATTTTGATTAGTATGCACCCCAAGGCATGGCTGTGTCCTGTTTTCTGTGTACTGTGCAGTATACAGTATACAGGTTCTTTCCTGATGAGGATGAAACACAATGATAATTTCAACTCAACTCTATTGTACACCAGTCTACTGTACTCTTCTGCTCTACTGTTTTCCCCTCTCCCCTATTAAAGGAGCCCTTATCTTGGGCTTCATCTGTCTGTCCTCCTCGGCTTCGTCCTCATCCTCGTTCTTCTCAATCCTCAATGAACTTTCTTTCCTCCTCTCTTTCCCTCTGTCTTTATCTGGCTCTTCTTCCTCTTCCACTCGCATCTTCATTTTAGTCCTTGTTTTTTTCTTTGATTTTCTCCCCCTTTTCCTCCACTGTGTATCTTTGTATTTTTGCCCTTCTCTTTCTCCTACTTTTACTTTTACTTTCTCCATTTTGTTCAATCATGTTCATTGTCTCTCTATTTTTCTCATTCCAATTTCAGTTGATTTGGCTTTGGCTTTGGTCTGGGTTTGGTCATTCTTCAAGTCTCAAGTCTCAAGTAAGTACGAATTGCCCATCAGCTTGACTGATGTCATTACAGTAAAAGATATTTTTAGTGTACTTATCGACTATAGACTGTAGACTTTTGAGAACTCGGAACAACACAAATGGTTGGAAATAAAAAAGGAAGGCAGAAGAACAGACGCTTTAGCTGTAGGCTGAGGTTAGATTCTAGAGTCCTCTACTTTTTTTGACGCTGGCAGGTCACAAGTTGTGTACTATTTACTATCAGTATTTGCCCGCCTACGTTGTGCAAGGGCGTTTAAGGCTTGCAAAACGTACTTGCTGAAATAAACTGAAAACTAAACTGCACCCGTCTTCTTGTGTTAAAATCAAAAACTGGATAGGAAAAATAGGAAAAGACAATGCCAATTCCAATTCCCATTTCAATGTACTCAATGTCTGATGTTCAAAACTCTTGCACCGGCTACAAGATTCATAAGTGTACCAAAAGTTGACATTTTTTCATCCTTTAGGAGTATATTGTCTACGTCCAATGCCCAATGTCAATTGTTACTGGTACAAAGGGAAAACGGAAGGTCCTCAAGGCATAAAAGATCTATGGTACTATTGGCACGTCCATGTCGATATTTACAGACATAAATGATGTAAAATGATGAAGATGATGATAATTTGGCATCAATGGTCAAGGGTTGGATGTTGGATTGGATTGAAACTATGGGAAAGAATTTCCTGAGAAAGAGAGTTTGTTTGTTTGTTTCAGTATAAAGAGGAAAAAATATTTTCTTTTGATGACACACAAGACACAAGACACAAGACAGAATTGAAAGAGGAAAGAGGAGGAAGAACTGCGAGTGGATGGATTCTAGAATCTAGATTCTAGTTTCTAGATTGAGGATTCAGGAGAGCATCAAATTTTGTGAAAATAATGGACTTACAATTGACTTGTAGTTTTACGGGTGAGCGATATGGAATCTCGCCCATGTTCTCCATGACGAGATTCGAGGCTTGGCAAGCCAGAGTGATGCCGTTGTCAAAGCGCGTTGCCGTGAAGATGAGTCGACTTTGAGTCTCGTACGTTCCATCCGCCTGTACCAAAAATATCACAAACAAACAAACAAAATGTTTATATCTATGTCACATTTCACATTGCATGCTGTACAAAAAAATCAATACAACTTTTACATTTACGTTTACAAAACACACACAGAAAACAGACATAGTTTTTCACACGATGTTGCCTATTGAATACTAAACATGGATGATTATTCTACAAATGCAAAGGCAAAGGTAAATTCAAATTCATATTAAAATTATTTTGTGTAAGCAATATAAGCACTTTAAGCATTTATTTTTTAATCTCGAAATCATGACATGTTTGTCAATTTTTGGAATAGTAAATGGTATGAGAAAAGCAAAATAAAATAAAATAAAATACAGATGCATCTAAAATTTAGAAAAAAAGGATGGAAAGTTTAGAGTTTAGATTTTCCATAGTCAAGCTACCATAGTTTTGAGTTTTGAGAGTTTCCTCGTCTGTTTTCTCCTTTACTTTTACTGTACATTTCTATTTCTTTGTCTGTTTCTGCTTCTGTTTTGGTGTGGTCATTCATTCAGGTCATGTCCGGCCTTTTACCAACTCATAATTGGATTTCACTTCCCTAAGTTTTGATTTGACCACTGGGGAATAGAACAAACAACCCGGAGCTACACACAACCCCACATTCACACAGGCACAGGCACATCCACATTCAGACACACGAACAAAACTTAGTTTTGACCCTCTCCTCTTCCTTCCTTTCTATTCCTCGTGAGTAACGAGGAAGTCAGGGAAAGAAGCCGGACCAGTCCAAAACATGGCAAGAAGATGAATGGACCACAGTCAAAATCATGCGTATACATGTGCAAGGAACTTGAAAACAAATATCCATCCCGAACCTCGAATCTCGAGAATGAAAACTTTCAAGGACATTTGGATTTGCCATTTGTGCTTCATAACCGGATATTTTCTCATATTTTTCTCCTGGCAACTCAACAAAACAATTATTATTTTTTATTTTAACTATTCAACTTGTTTGTGTTTCATTTTACATGACAAAATTGATACATTTATATTTTCTATGGTTTATTATTCTTGCAAAACCAATTATCGTTTGTAGTTTGCACAAGAGTCAAAGAACAACAACACTCTTTTTATAGTTTTGATTTAGGTGAAAAAAAGCTTTCATTTAGAGAATAATAGAGTGGGAGCAGAGTTTGTATGAGGATTAGTCAAAGCAGGGATAATCTGCAAACTACAAACACTTTTTTTAGCGGACAAAAGAAGAAGAGAATAGGATTCCATCGCCTTTTCAATCATTAAATGTCCTAAATTCTAGGTTCTAGGTTCTACATTGTACATTGTAGAGGGAAGCTTGAGAGAGGATTCTGGATTCTAAATTCTAGATTCTGGATTCTGGATTCTGGATTGTCAAAAGATCCTAAGATCTTCTAATCCTTCTCCCACCTCCCGCCTTGCTGTCCTCCATTCTCCATTCCTCCATGTGAAAACTTTTGTCCTCTCATCATTTCTACAATTTCCATTTCAACTCTTCTCATCTCGTTCTAACCCGTCATCACCAGCATTTTCATTGGTATTGTAGCTACTTGTCGTAATATTTAACATCATCACCTCGTCCTCGTCTTCATCTTCGTTCTGGTCCATGCCCCGAAGAAAATTTTCACACTTTCATAGATATCACTCCATTTGTCTTGTCTTATCCCACTTTTACTTGTACGTTGTATTATATAAGTAGTCCTCCAATTGACACACACTACTGCTACTGCTAATCCTAAGCCCTAAGTGTACCAACGTCAACTACTTGCCATTTACAACTCTTCAAACTTACAACTTGTACAACTAGAACTAGAACTAGACGACGCCCGGAAGCAAAAACATATGGTATCAAGCATAACGTACAATATAATATCGTTAATTTTTTGGTGGATTTTCTTATTCAAACTCTCATTCAGGTTGTAAGAAATGCCTTTTCAACTTTCACGAACATATCTATATTATTATAGAGAATGAGGAATGACAGACAAACGGTTCATGTTAAATTCCCTAGATTCTAGATTTTAGATTTTAGATTTTTTATTCCATGTATTTTTAAGAGGATGAACCATTTTTAATGGCCGTTGACATGCCATTATATTATATGACATGAGGTTGATATCACAAGTCACAAGTCCCGAGTTTTATTGCAGTTAGATAAAGAATAAAGTCAGTAATTTAAAATTCCTGTGGTGTGGCTTGATCCGTACATCGTACATATGAGTGAATGAGAGGGAACATGAATACAAATGCATCACACATCACACATTTGGTTTAGAGACCAAAGACAAGTGAGTACAAAATACAAAAGTAGAGGAAGAAAATGTGTTGCAAATTGTAAAGTGTAGGATGTAGGATATACAAATGGTATGGACAAAAGGTATCTATCTATGTATATCATCCATCATCCATCTTACACCTTACACGTAGTTTTAAATTTATATAGTTGAACTGTACTCTATACTCTATACACACGTACTTTTGGCTTGTAGCTTGTAGTAACCGAGTATAATAATAAGAACAAAGGGGAAAAAATAAAAAACGCCAGTACTTCCAGTTCTACGCAGCTCCGGTTCTGGTTCCAGTTCCAGTTTCAGTTTTAGTTTCAGTTCTTGGTTTTTCTATGGCCACATCAAAAGTGACTGTGAATGTGAGTTTGGAACTTGGAACTTGGAATTTGGAGTTTAGATGAAGACGAGAACGGGAACGAGGAAGAGAAATAGACAAGTAGAAAAGTAGAGCGGAGAGTGGTTTAAAAAGTAAACCGAGTCAGAAAGAAAGCCAGAAAGAGAGAGAGAGAGAAGTTGATATCTGAGCTCCGCACCTGTCTAGCATCCTAAGAACAAGCCCCTGAGGAAGAGTTAAGGCTTATGCCATTATGCAAAAATGACTAGGAAAACAGGACAATTGTACTTTCCTCGTCTTTTCCCGCTCACTATTCACTCTTCACTGCTCTCTGTTCTATATTCTATATAGTAAAACTAAAGGAGGAGAGGAGGAGAATGGTAGGGAAATTTTATACTCTATACTCTCCATCAGAGAAGGAGTGAAAAACTCGTTCCAGTCAATGTTCTGGCTAGTTTACTACCTTCTATTATCTCACACGCCATGTACCA
Source organism: Sminthurinus aureus (assembly GCA_034698265.1). NCBI lineage: Eukaryota > Metazoa > Arthropoda > Collembola > Symphypleona > Katiannidae > Sminthurinus > Sminthurinus aureus. The sequence goes on from JAQGBH010000020.1 coordinate 77,948, forward strand.
CATACCAAAAACCAAACGAGAGGTATAACTCAGCGTACATCTATAATCTATATCTATTGCTCATGCATATGTACGCACTAGGACATGAAAACTAGAGACTGTGGAGACTCTTTCTATCTTGCTTTTTCTTCTTCCTTCGTCCTTCTCCATAAATACAGGGAGTACAGGGAGACGATCTGTGTCATGCATAAAGAAAGCTGCACTACAGGACAATACCATTTCATAAATAAAACTCGTTGCCATGTCGATAGCTCCCTTTTCTACATGTTGTCCTTCTACTCTGTTTTACTCTAGTTTATGTAAATTCTCATCTTATTTATTCCAACTAACATCTAACTTTTAAGCTTGATATGGCAAAAAAATCCTCGTGTAAAATCCCCGTTTTCTAACACAATTTTTCATTTCCAGGAAGCAGATTTAAAAAACTGAATTACATTACATTTTGCACCCATTTTGAAAAAAACAAAAATGGATTAGGAATTTACGAGTGAATACTGAATACAGAATACACCGTCACATGTATCTACTATCTACTGTCTACTATCTACACTTGGTTGTTGGTTGTTGGAATTTGGAACTTTGAGAAAATTCTAATTTAGTATTCACCTCCACTTTTTTGTCGGTGTAATTGATAGCTTAAAGAGTGAAAAGGGAGACGCCTCACAACTCGCTACTCTCTTTTCACAACGCACAATGCAAATAAGAGCGGAGCGAAGGAGTAGGTGGATGGATGGATGCAAATGTAATGAAACGTAATCAGAATGAAAGTACATGACAGTAAAACCAGTTAAGCTAACAGCAAAAGTACAAGAGAAGAAAAAGAAAGCGCCAGAGAAAGGAAGAAGACGAACAAGTTGACTAGAAGGAAAAGAAGGGAAAGGAAAGAGAAGAGGAAAAACTGAGTATTTTACTCTTAGTTTTTAGTTGATAGTCCATGCAAATCACGTCCCTGTAGAACAAGTCTGCACCACTGTCTACTTTCTACTGTCTACTGTCTACTCTACGTTATACATGCATACATGAACTCGGTTCTTTGTAGTTGGAGTTGGAAAGATGTGCAAAGGCGGATCCGGTACAATTGTAAATTCAAATTCAGCGCGACGTTGTAAAAGCTTCCGCATCTCACAGTCAAAACCAGAGTCAGAGAGCCAGAGAGTCAGAGAGTCAGAACCAGAACCAGAGTCAAAGTCAATATCAGAATAAAAGAAGAAAGCAAAGAAAGTGAGAAGTGGAAGTGAATTTCTGGTGTCTAGTGGCTAGTGTCTGGTGTCTGGTGTCGAAAAATTCAGGGAAAGAAAGCAAATGAGAAGTGAACGTCTCGCCTTTTTCTCCTTTTGCTTAAAAAACCAAAAAAAAACCAAGGCAAATGGAAAGAACAAGCACAAAGAAAAAAAATCTATCGCTCCTTTTCTATTCTATTTAATCCTCTGAATTTTCATGTCAGGAATCACAAACCTCTATAAAGTATGCAGTATGCAGATTTTACATGCAAATATACAAAACACATTATACATGATGATAGGAATATACACCATTGCAAAAACCAAAGCAGCTATCTTTTTTTTAAAATCGTCGTATATACAAAGCACCGAAAGCATAGAAACATCAAGCAAATTGTAGATAATATATAATAAAATACAAAACTTTTAGCACACCAAGAAAAATCAGAGTTACACTCGGAGTTTCACTCACCTCAATTACTTCACCTTCGATCGTAAAGTCAGACTAGATGTAAAGAATAGAAAGAATAGATAGATAGAGAATAATGATATCATAAATGTGCAAATTATTTACTAATGATTACTCAATCCCCAATTTCCAAAGAAAAACACATTTCATATTACACATAGTTTTTTATACAATATCATTAGACTCTGAGAAAAAACTTTGATATTTTTTTACAGATATTCCCATCACCAATTTTTATTCCAGTTCTAAACCAAACTAACCCAATCACCAAAAATATAAATATAAATAAAAATCCCTTGAAAATTCATACATTTATTCTTGATTCATTATACAAAGTACATATTAGATTTGCAAAAATTGCTGAAATTACACTTTCTAAAATTCATATTCATATTCATATTACAGTATATAGTTTGTATTTGTAGAATCAGACATCAAACGGGGAAAAACTGTGCATATTAATTTCACCATTCAGATTTTAATTAGTTTTTGCAAAAGTTTGTAACTTGAAACTTGTAAAAGCAAAGAGCTAGAACAATTTTACTTCTCATCTCGCATTTGCAGGTTTCAGTTTCATTTTTTCTTCATGACGAAATTATAATTAGAATCAGAATCAGAATAATAATAATGATATTTTTGAGCAAGTTGAAAATTTGCTCTTTACTCTATATTGAAAAAGAGTTTTTATTTGAATTATGAATGTACTTAATTGTACTTTCTACTTGTAAATTCTAAATCCAAGGCAAATATTCCATGAAATGGGTGAAATGAATGAAAGTCATTCGTTCGTTTGTTGGTTGGTGCATTCGTTCGAGGAATCGCTCATATATGTACGATAAATGTGTGTGTTTGAGGGAATCATATTGGTTTACAAATCCGCAAATTGGGTTTTGAGTTTTGAGTCTGAGTGCAGATTTTCCAGAAGAGTAGAGAAAAAACAAGGCAGAGAAGAAGAGGAAGAGAGAAACATATGTAGTTTGACTTATGTCTTTTGTACCACCGTCCTTTTTACACATATTATACATTGCAGGAATCAGTTCTATTAGGTGGAGCAGAAGACAGAGACAGAGAGAGAGAGAGAGAGATCCAAGTCAATGATTTAGTGTGCGTTGGTGAAATGTGAGCGCAATTAGTCGTGGAATATTGTGGGTGGAGTTGGTTGGTTTGGTTTGGTTTTGTATTATTTGGTCCTTTGCATCGACTTTGGCTTCGATTTCAGTCCAACGTAAATTTCCAATGCACTGGCTTTCTCTTTTAGTCTCTTCCGCCTTCCCTTTTTGTACAATGTGCTTTCTCCATGTTCCAGTTGGTTTTGGATTTGAGTTGAGACTTGGACTTGGATTTGGGTTCGGATTTGCTTGGAGCTGCATTAGAAGTAGACATTACAGCTAGAGCTACCATCACGAGTACTTTCACTCCGTTTTCGGTTTTGGATTTTCGTCCTAGTCCTAGTTCTAGCTCTAGTCCTAGTCCAACAAGATAAATGATTCTTCTCTCGCTCTACTTCACAGCCGACTTTTTTTTTCAAAAATCTCTGACAGGAAATGCTCATGGACTTTGCAAAAGGAAATTCTTCGCTTCCTCCCCCTTTCTATGCTTTTCCTTCCTCAGTCTCCTTTCCTTTTCTCTGCATTATTTCTGTAGCGTGTGTGTGTGCGTGAACGTGCGGTATGTTGGATTTTGGATTTTGGATAGTGTGTGATTTCCCCGCACCCCCAAACTCTCTATTCTAAATTCTAATGCATAAAGACACATTCACGTTCACCATACAATGTACATTGTACATCTAGAATCTAGTGTCTAGTGTATAGTGTATGGTGTAGTGTAAACTTTTATACATTTAACGCTAATTCAACATTCACACGCAGTTGCTTATTTTTTGCCCCGCTTTCAAGAGTTAAAAGTCGACTTAAGCCAAAGTACACAGTTTGGATACCTTCCTGAATTCATTTTAGATTCTACATTCTGCATTCCAGATTCCAAGCAGCAGCTGAGAATAGAATAGAATAGACTAAAATGGCATAGAAAAGAACATTGTACATTGTACGATGAACGATGAACGATGTAGGATGGAATGGACTTTCGTTAGTTTAAGGGTCTAAAAGATGTAGGAGTAGAAGTTGTTGGGAAAAAAGGAAAGAGAATAAAGTTCTGCTGGATTTCCATATGATGTAAGAGAAAATGTAACGTAATGTAATGGTGAACGTGGACGTTGTGAGACGGAGACTAACAATAAGAAGGGAGAAAAGAGAAGAAAATGAAAAAGAAAAAGACGGAAGACGGCAGATATGTCACTGAGTGTGAGTTAAGTACTTACTTTTCATGCACTTTCCTCTCATTCTTTTCTTTACTAGCTCTTTTCCCTCATACACTCTCAAATCTTCAGTCTAGAGTCTCCAGTCTCCAGTCTCAAGTCCTCCATCTCTCTTTTACCCGCTTCTCGCGCTTGTATTATGTATGTATTGAACTTAAGTATTGAGCAAGGACAAGCAAAACTATAATTCTTCAATCCTGAAAAACCTTTGTAAACTTTCACATTCTCATCTTTCTTCTTCTCCTGCTTTCTCTGTACTCTCAAGTCTCAAGCTCTCTCGCTGCCTCGCTGTCTCTCTCTACAGAATCTACACAAGTCCAAAGGAAAATCCTGCCAAAGAACTTTTAAGCACGAGCTTGGACATTTCTCTTTTTTTCTTCCTTTTTCCCGACTGTCCTTCTGGAATTGGGATTTGGGATTTCAGATTTTGGATCTCGGATTTTGCTAATAGAAAAAACTGAGAAAAAATCAAATTCAAGCTCAAACTAAAACATCCGCAATTTATCGTACATCGTACCCAGTACAGAGACTTAGAAAACCCAAGAGTTTTGACTTTTGACAGTTGATATTTAAACGAGTTTGCAATTAAATTGTACAGATTGTTCTGATTTTACTTGTATTTAAAACAAGGATAAAAATTACATTTATTGATTCCATGACTTGGTAATTCGTGAATCAATTTAGTCCATCCTTGGTTTTGTAAAATGTATTAAGGCTTCAGTATTGAATATCGAGGATTGAAAAATTGGCTTTAAAAAACTCTGAGAAATAATCTACATGAAGCTGTAGCTAAAAAAATTCTATTCATGCATCCTTTGAATTTTTATTGACGAATGACGGGTGATTGACAGGTTGCTCCAGCTTTTTCTTGCTGTTGGCGTCAAAGTCGTTTAGATGGAAGATCCAGGATCGAGTATCGAGAATCGAGAATCAAGGAGCATGGACAAGAGAAAATAACGAGTTTTTTTCTGTAGTTAGAGATCATCACACGTATGAGATGGGAATCGGATGGATGGATTGGATGCGACTGAAATGAAGAAGAAGTGGAAGAAGGAGACGGAGAAAGTACCTTTGCGAATAAGAATAAAGGTGATTTTCTTTTTTCTTCCTTTGTTGAAGGAGTTTGAATGTGGTTGAACATTGAAAATGTGCGTCGTCGTTGTAGTCGCCGTCTTATCTCCATGACTGGTTTATTACCCAGTTTTCTTATACTCCAGTTTCAGTTCCAGTTCCAGTTCCAGATTTTTTCTATCGCTTCTTCCTCTCTTTACCTCTTCCTCTTCTCATCCTTCTCCGCACTGTCGTCAGCAGTTGTAGTCATCCTCATCCTCATCCTCGTCTTCATGTTCGTCGTCGTCTGTTGGGGCTTGTTGTAAAAACGTCGTTTTCCAGGGAGGGAGGCAGGCAGGCAGACAGGAGGAGTATTTAGAAGATCCTTGATCCTCCACTTGGTTTCATGCAGGCAATACGGTAATAAAAGCTGCTGACTATCAACTACCAAGTATCAGTTGTGAAAGAGTGAGCGTATCCATATCCGTAACCTTAGCCGTTGCCGTATCTAATCGCAAGTACCAGACTTAAAATATCACAGTAGTGTGGATTTCTTCCTCTTCCTGATCGCTCTTCAGTGTAGGTAGTATACATATATACATTATCAAGCTGTACAGTGTACAGTGTACACTGTACACTCTTGTATTATTGTACACAGGGCGTCAAACTTGGACGGAAGCAGTCACTGTATCCTACCGTATATAAGATTGAAAGTACACACACTGATGCTGATGCGGATACTGATACTGATAAAAATGGGGTATTCCTCACGTTCCAGATTGTTTCTTTCCAATCTAGAGCTTTTATAGTTTTACCGTTTTACAGCTCGGAGAAGAGGGATTCCACTTGGACTTTGAACTGCAATGTGATGTGATGGGATTCGATGCTATGCTAAGCAATTCTATAAGACTCGTACCATAAACTCTTTCTCTCTCACACACCATACAGATGAAAATATCTACTTTCTGCTATTGTTTTTCCATTTAAAACAACAAAAATTCCACACAACACTCAAGTTTCTCAACTTGTTTTGAGTTTCGAAGGAATGCGCCAATGAACGAACGAACGAATGTAGGTGATTTGATAATATTATTATCAATATTCTAATTCTCTGGAGTTTCAAATATTTAAAAAAATTGATAAATTTCTAGTTTTGCTTTTTGTTGCCTGGTCTGATGAAATAGTAATGAGTGTTTGGAAAATATTATATTAGAAAGTTGTTTGTTGTGGTGAAAGTTGAAATGTAGACAAGAGTCAAAATTCAAAACTCAAAATTACCTGTACAGCCAAATTTGATGACGGTTGATGTGTCAGGATTTTGGTTCCATTGTACCTATTCAAATAAAAAAACAGAGTGTAAGCATCCTTCCATGTTTTTTAGTACGATAAGAATGTGAAAAATGACAATCTACAAATTCTCTGTAATAAATATCCAAGCAACAGTACTTACCATGTGATATTTGCGGCTGGTCGAGCTCCTCGTACCTAAAATAAAGAATTCAGATTAGTTGGTGGTACATTGTTGGTTCTGTCAAGACAGTTTTAAATCTTCATCATACATTCAGTTGTAGCTTTGAATTTTGAACAGATTGTTTGTTACTTACTCGACATAGTAGTGTAACCAATGTTCCTTGTAGAACAGGTCCTTCATATCCCGTCACTTCCCAATTGGCGGGTCGAACTAAAGACAAAAAAATACAGATTCATACAATATTCATGTGGCTCGTATAATACCATTGCATTAAAATACAAATATACAGACAAAAATCCAGTCCTTTAATTATAAATCTAAAATTCTTGTAGTCCCCGCTTCCTTTTGACAATTTTTGCATAGGTGACGAATGACAAATGTAATTTTCTATTGTGTTTTTTACTGCAGTGGAAAGGAAAGATTTAAATACAAACCCCTTGAGTCTTGAGCCTTGAGTTCTTTTTGTCGTTAAGAGGCCAAAACTGGCTACAATTCACCTGGCGAAAGCCTTAAAACCTTAATCACGTGTACATGTTCGTACATGTTCTTTCTTCCTATTTCTAGCTAAAGGTTAAAAGTTAATTAGTAATGTTGGGAAACGTCAAACAAGAAAAAGGAAAGAAAACCATAGAGAGAACTCACCACAATACTTAATTTTTTGTCATCACTAGATAATGAAAGTTTTAATTTTGTAACGTTTTTGCAATTTAAGTTGTTCCGATTCCTCACAAAAGCGACGACGTTTTACCTGTTTTCTTCCGCTGCAGTGAATTATTCAGTTTTGCCTACATTTGACAACTGCAAAATGCAGTGAAATGTGAACTAGTAACTAGTACGTCTTCAATATTCATTGTACATTGTAAATTTATACGCGTACGTATATATTACATATGTATATATATTTATTAGTTCAGTCACGCTTTTTAAATGTATACATATTCTTTGCCTATAGGCAAAGTATAGGCATAGTATGAGGCAGGACGGAAAAGAAACAACAAACAAGAAAAAATAGTCCATGACGTTTGAATTCTTAATCAATGGGCTAGATAAATACATAAAAAACTGGATGAAGCAAAAAGTTCAGAACTCAGAACTGAGACCCAGAGGAGAAGAATGCAGTGTAAGGTGAAAAAGTATAAAGTATAAACGGAAAGGATGATTGCTACTGAATTCTCCGTTGCTTCCATTACAATGCTGATAATACTAAAGCTAAATCCACCCTGTTCTGCGTAACTTTAAACTGTAATATATATGGTAAAGCCGGCAGTTTCAGTTCCTTTTACTTTCATAGATATAGATACCGTCCATATTAGATGCCCTATAAGAATTGTAGTCTGTGGCTTGAGTTTGGTCCAAAGTGGAAAAAAGGGAAACTGTTTTGTGTATCAGAAATATAACTACAGACATCTCTTTGCGAGCTATGCGTATTTGTGTTAGGACGAGAGATGTGAAGCCAAATGTAATTTTCTCGGTGGTAATGGTAAACTCAAATTGAAACGACCTACTAACTCTTTACCTTTGCTCCGGTCTACGAACAACAGAATACATACACGAACCAGTATTTTGTGCAGTCCAGACTCTAGACTCGCAGAGAGGTGAAGGAGAGAAATGGGGAAGTGAGACTTGAGAATTGACGGAGGGTTAAATTCAAAGCTCCATTACACTACAATCTAATTACACTCTGTTATTGTATTTTTATTACACATGTGGAACACCAAAACACTAGAAGAGCAGAACATCAAAATAGGACAAAATGGTGCGTGTCCGCAGTTCTCCATTCTCAGTTTTCACTGTGCATTTCTCTCTCGTCGCAAGTTGGCGATGAAGTTGGAATTTGGAATTATAGAAGAACACCTCAGGAAAAATAAAAAACAAAAAGACAATCACGATGATCATGTCAATGGAGATTGCACTGGACTGGATTGGATTGGAACGGAATCTCGTTTCATCTCCTTATTGTTCCCTTTTCCTTTTCATAAACTTTACGCTGTTCAAAAATGATTTTCAAACTCTGTTTCTCTCCATGCTGTCGTTATTCTATCATTTTCCAGTATCAGGACTTTCTCCCTAATTTCTAATTCTATTTATCCTGATCAAAATTTGACATACAGTAACCTTCCGACATTCGCTGCCCCTCAGCTTTCAATATATTTAAAAGGCCTGCTGTATATCTTTAATACGCAATAAACTTGTGTACTACTATAAGTTTGCAAGAATCTAAGCAAAAATTTACATCATTTGGGAAACTGTATAAATTTTTTGCATTGATTTATTATCAAAGAAATTCCAACTGGATTGATTAAGATTCCACTGGAACCAAAGAACGAGCTAAGGAAGAAAAATTGATGAGTAAAACATGTATTTTAATAGGACGAATACAGGGTGTAGAATGTACCGTAAATATTTTGATGAAGATGCTTTGACAAAGGAATTTGGTTTACAAAGGAAAAAGGAAGCAATTTCAGGAATGTTTTTGAAAAAGTTTACTCTTGTACTATTTACTATTGTACTACACTGAGGTGTCAAAACCCCATGTATAAAAGTTTTCTCTTTCTATACACTCTTTTTAAAACGGCTATTGATAAAGATGGTAAAAAAGAAAAGGTAAATTGATTTAGAAGGATAGATTTACTATCAACTGTAAATGGATGAGGCTCAAGAACCATTTGCAACTTTCTCTAGATTCTAGGCTCTAAACAAAAGACAAAAGAGAGAGCAAGTCATTGTTTTCCATTTTCTGTGAATTCTTCTCAAAACTTGTAATTGGGATATGCAAATCAGTGATTGTTTAAAAAATAAAGGTGTTTGTTGTTGTGAGATGAGATTCAGATTGAGATTCTCCTAATTACAAATCAGGATGAAATTACATTACACATTTTACATTGTTTTGTAATGAAGCTGTTTTGAACATCTAAGGATTTACAGTCTACAGGGTAATTATCAAAGTTAAAGTGAAAAACAAAGACAAAGAGTTTATTACAATATGCACATATTTTACATTTTCCAACTTCAATAAGACAAATCTATTATGTGCCAAGTAATGTAATGACATGCTTTCAATATTCGGCCTTTTGAGGCAATTTACAATTTACGCTAATCTACCCAAAGTTTGGGAGCCTTTGTCATGCCAAACATTTTCGAATCAAGGTACGTTCACGTTGAAAGTGTGCGTGTAGTGTGTAGTGTGTATGCAAATTTAAAAGTGCGAGTGAACTGGTTTGGCTTCATTTCAATTTTCATTTCTACTTTCTACTGGTAAAGCTTAGCTTAAGTGCGACGTCTAAAAATACCTGAAGAAGAATAAAGTATAGCTCAAGCCTTGAGTCTTGAGCCTAGAGTCTAGAGTCTGGAGTCTGGAGCATTGAATAATGTGTGTGTAGAAGTATATAACAAGTTAATGTAAATGCAAATGTGCTAGAGAAAGATTCTAGATTCTAGATTCTAGAGTCTCGAGTCTTGAATCTGCACTTGAAAAGACAACTTTGTCCAAGATGGTGAAAAGGAAAGTGAAGAAAGTATAAAAAGAATTAAGAATGAGGAGAAATGTACATTCTTTATTCCTTTGTTCACATGTAACTTCAAGTTTTCTTCCGCATCTTCACGAGATGTGAACTAATTAAAGTAGAAAGGATTCTAATGAATGAATGAACCAAGTAACAAACTCTTGTACAATGTAAATTGTACATTGTACAACATGAATGAATATTTGTCCTTGTTTTCTTGGTATTTCCTCTTATTTTTCTACTTTTTTAAATCTCATTTCACTTGTAATTTCTACTCGTACGCATGTTTTTTACCTTTTGTCGTTTGAAATATTTTTCACCACTGCCACTGAAAATTTTGTTTTGAATTTGATGATTGAATATGATTTTAAATTTTTAAAGAGACTGGATTTTTTGCTGTCAAGATTTATAACATAGGAAATTGTAAATGTTTGTACCATAAACATCCAGCTCCACCCAAGCTTTCATCGGTGCATCCAGAACAGGACTTGTTCCACGACATTCCAATTTTGCTCCCAAATCTCCACGCGTCAAGGTCATGGTCAAATGAGAACTAGCCACTCCGGTTCCGTCATCTTCTGTGATATTTCTGTATTGACCTGTAAAAATACAAGAGATAAAAAGAACAAAAACAGTTTTAGATTAGAATTAAATTGTCATAATAATTTTAATGCTTCTTAAAAATACCATGTTTAAAGTACTCCTCAACTTTGAAAGAAACGCTTTGAGATATGAGTTTTGAGTTTTGAGTGATGAGATGTTAGCCCTGAGATGCAGGAAATTTTATGAAATGGGAAATGTTGGAAAATTGGTATTTTAACTAAAAGCCAAAGTCAAAGTCAAATACCTATCATAAATGTTTACTCGGGTTGTTTGGTTTTTATCTATTCTCTACTCGTACTCTAGAGCTGTATTTCGTGTTTCGTGTACGCTAATAATCCTAAGTGCTGTTTAATGTTCTAAAATTAGAATGAAAATGGGGTTTCATTGCTGGCTGTAGAAACTAGAAACTGGAAACTAGAAATTAGAAATTAGAAATTGTTTCCTCACGAATCCAGTGTCTCTGGTCTATGGAAATGTAGTTAATTACCAAACAAAACACTCATTTTCTGTGACATTGCAACATTTTCTACGGTACTGTATTTTCTATTACGCCACTTAAATTCCTAGTTGCTAGTCCTAGATACAACTACAACGACATGGCTATTTTCCTTTCTCTCTCTTATTTTCTTCCAAAGAGCTGAACGAGAAGTGGAGAACGTTGAGAGTTGAGAGCAAGAAAAAGTACAGTAAATATATTAGACAGAAAGGACAAATAAATTTACACAACAAGCTTAGCTTAGCCTAGTTAGTTCAGTTTAGCATAACATAACATAATACTGAATATGGAAAAATATTTTCCAAGACATTTATCTCCACAGTAAACATTAAAGAGCAAAGAGTACAGAGTACAGAGTACAGAGTAAAGAGTAAAGAGCCTCCTTCCATTTCATTCCATCATTCCATTATAACACATTAGATTACTTTACATTACATTACCATGCATGGTATTACTTTGCATCACATCACATCACATCACAGCTCATACCATCACAGCACATTAGAGTACGTCTCTAGCCTAATGTACACTGTACATTTACATTGTATCAAATTAGATGAGAAAAGACGAGCGCCTGCCGACTCTTCCAACTTTCACTCTCGTACGGCGAACATGGTGACACAAGTTGGAAAGCTAAAATCACAATGGTTTATCTTTTCCAAGGGAAAAAATCAAAGAAAATGTGTCAGTTTGCTCCTTGCTTGGTGTTTGGTGTTTGGTGTTTGATCTCATTGCGTAAAAGCAATCTCAATCCACTCACTCGTCAGCTCTCTGTTTTAGCTTGAGCACTCAACGCTCGACTCTCAAAACTCAACTCATCACAGCTTTATCACTCTTTCCCTTCTTTACACGCTCTACATTCTACATTCTACATTCTACTGTATTTGAAAAAGCTCTCTCCAGCCAGCTCTCCAGCTTTACAGTCGACAGTCAGATAACTAGAAACTAGAAACTAGAAACTAGATAGATGAGGATTCTCCATGAATATTTGTAAAAGTCTGTTTGTATTATAATCCGCTTCAATTCATTCATTCCATCCAACCGTCGGGCGGTTGGTTGCTCCGTCCGTCATTCATTTGTCTGTCTATCTAACTAACTATAAGTCTACGCATAAGCCTGTACGCAGATAGGAGTGCGTTACACAACACAGAGAAAACGGAAAATCCTCCACAACTGAGATTCGGAATGAGAAAAGAGTTGCAAAAAGTCTAATTCCAGTTTGGAACACACATTTGTAGTATAAAAGTCCCAAGACGGAGGATGAAGTGAGAAAACATGTTAAGGGAATGTGAACATTGAAAATTTGAACATTTGAACATGACAAGTATCATCATGGATCCAGCATCCAACAAATTCACATAAAACGCTTGTATTTGCAAAAGCAACAGCAACAGCAACGTCCTCACAGTAAAAGAATTGAATCCATTCAAGTGAGAAAACTTGACTTACGTTTTACATTTCAGTTCTCATATCCTAATAGACAAGGAAGTGAACATTGAACATTGAGGAGTTAATGTGATGTGAGAGGAAAACTGTGATGAGGAAAGAGCTAACGCTCCAAGTAAACACTTAGAGCTCGGAGTTTGGAGCTTGGAGTTTGGCTTCAGAGAGGCTCAAATGAACATTTCCTCCGGTTATTGCTCAACCGAACCATACCAACACATGCTTTTATTTTTGCACAAGTATCCACAATCCACAATCCACATTCTACATGTGCTTGTTATTATCACTGCCATTCTCATCCTCATGATTATATTAGAGTAATCATAATCATAATACGCACTGGCGAATTCCCTTTTAATTTTCATTAGCTCTAAAACAACAAAGAGGAGAAGACGCAAGTACTAATCTGAGTGCTTGCATCCACAGTCTATAGTCTACAGTCTAAAGTCTACACACATCTTTTAACGAGAATGGAAAAGGAAAATGCTGACTTTTGAAATATCGTTCATCGTAATTTGTACAAACTAGAGTATGAAAATGATTACACATGAACATGTGAATAGTAAATAGTGAACGTGGCAAATTTTCCATTGTTTGATTTATCCACTTTCCTCTGTATGCTGTTTACTGTTTACAGAAGCCTCACTCCAGACTCCACTGCTGGAATGCAAATACCAACTACCAAATGCCAAATGTACAAATGTGATGGATGCTGAATCATACTGCTACTGATAAATGTAAATGGGAATGAAGGAGAGAGATTGAAGGGACGTAAATTGAATTGAATTTGTTTCTCCTTGTTCCATTTAATTGCAATATTGCTTTTGCTCCTATACTTTTACCTTCCCATTTTCATGGGGAGTACCAATTAATTTGGCTAATTCTCGAGGATCGAGGATCGAGAATCGAGGAAACTGGAAAATGAAGGTAAAATATCAAAATTAAACTAAACTGAACTAGCAAAGTATAAAGTACAAGACGATGAAATATTATGGTAAACATGACAAAGTTCAAATATTGAAATATTGAAATGTTGAAAATTGAAATGAAGAGACTGATACACTCCACTCCATTCAATTGAAATGCTCCACGTTCCGTAAACTTGAATGTTAAATGGGTTAAAGAAGAGTTGCCGGTGACTAGTAGCGCCTGACTCGTCGTTGTAGGTTGTAGATGGAAAATTGAGAAATTTCCATTAGAAAATCTTTAAATCATTTGCATATTTATGTACATTGTACATAATATTATATTATTATAGTTTTCCTTACTCAATCAAAGCTTTGCACAACAAACAGCAGCTCATAATATTTTACTTGACAAACAAAAAGTTCCAGGAGCACTGGCAGCTATTTTATGGATTCATAATTCATAAGGTGAATGGAACAGCATAGAATATAGAATATGCAACGTCTACTTTCTCTTGCTCTGTTTTATCATCGTCCTTCGTCCTGTAATAAAGAGCTCAACTGTTTAATCCTTCCAGTGATTTGTTTCTCATACAACAAATCAAATCAAGAGTATCTACAATCTACCAATATCAGTAGTGAATTTTGTAGAGGCTCAATATCTATTTCTCTTTCTCTCTTTGGCATGCCCTCGAAATTTAAATGCTGATATATTCATTTCTGAGAAAGTTTGTATATATTTTACTGTCTGTATGAAATCTGAAGTCTACAGACCGTAGTCTACAGACGATGAAATTTATTTTGTGTCATGCGGTAACTGCATTTCCATATTCCATAATACCCTCAAACATTGTATTATATGTATTTAATTTGGAGGGGAAGAAACCGTACAGGGCTCAAATTTTAGAATGTAGAATGTAGAATCTAGAATTTCGAATTCTAGAGCTTCAATCTAGTTGAATTGAGTTGAGTTGAGTTGGGCCCAGCTGAAACTGAGTTGAAGGTACGCAAAATGCAGAATGCAGAATAAAGTTATTGTTTAATCTCCACATCAGGATTGAACCGTTCAAACTTTAAACTTTATCTTTCTGAGAATCCTCACATTTCCAACTTGGAATTTAGAGATGGGAGAGAAAGTAGATTTATGTTTGCATTCAATTGGCTTCATTTTCCCGTGGCAGCTGTCACTTTGTGTTTTGTGTAGTTACATTTTACATGTGTTAAATAAACAAAGATCATACTCAATTTTCACTACTATCGCACAAATGACATCACGCTTCATAACTCCATGATTTAAGATTAAAGAATATTGAAAAGAAAATTGAACTAATAAGAGATTGACAAGTTGGCCGAATTAATTTCTCCCATTTTCCATTTGACCAGTCGTAAACAATCAAAAGAATAGTAGAAATTAAATCACAATTAGAGTCAAATACAATAAACAAGAAAACAAAAGAGATCAGAAAAATCTCAAACAAACTGGATTTAAACAGTTTAATTCAAATATTGAGTAGAATCGAGACTCGAGACTCTAGATTCGAGCAAATTTGATTACTTGACTCTATGTTTTGGGATTAAAATGCCTTTTCTGCACCAACTAATCCAATCTATTGAATTGCAAAATAACTTGATTAAAATATCTCAAGTTCCAGTCCATGTGTTTTTTGTCAACTCTTCCTTCCCTGGTCAACACTCTTGACTCAAGAGTAGTGAATATCGGAAGAAATCCTCTACATCTGTTCCTTTGTATTTTGTCCACAAATTATCCTTTGTTTTATTCACTCAGTTTTTTAAGCTTAAGCTTAGCGAGTTGAGATTTGAGAGTAGAGACGATTATACGGAGATGGAGATGGAAAAATCAATCAAATCCGCTTGACTGATCTCTTCTGCTGAATAATTTCTGTAGTAAAGAACTCTAATCTTCAATTTTTCCACTCCCAAGAGACAATTCAACTTGAAAAGAGAAGAGAGAACAAAAGGGATTGAAACACTTTATAAATTATAATGAACATCAACATTTTCTCAAGCAAATATGAATATTTACAAACATTTCTATTTCTATTCTATTTCTTGTATGCTTCTTGGAATTCGGAATGATTTTGGAAAGTGAAGTTGTTTAAGTTAAGACGTTTTAAAGGAATTTTATGCTTCCTTGACTTTTCTTGTTGTGAAAAGTAACTTGTCGTTTCCTTTAAAGTGGACTTGAGAAGTGCGACGTGAGGCTCGTGTAAGCCGACATTCAAATTTGTCCGTCACAGAAAACTTGACTCACAGCTGCTTTGAATATTTTAATATTATTATTTGTACTGGATTTGTGCTGGACTTGACAACAGCTTCCTGATTTTACCCACTCGCCCTCAAACCAAAAATCATGACTACTTTTTGAATTCCCGCGATTTACCCAGACTTTTTGGGCGAGTACACGATTCTGTAGTAGTAAAACCCCTTGTTTTTATCCGCACCCGGCACTTTACCGCTACGCTCACAGTTTGCAGGATTGTCTTCATGCATTTGTTTTCATACTTAATATTTCAAGATTTGAGTTTTGAGTTTTGAGCTTTGAGCTTTGAGCACTGAGCACCAACGTCTTAAACTTATTATGATGGAGAACAAGTTAAGAAGTTTGAGAAAATTCGAATGGAAAGAAAAGCTTTCACGCTGAATTATTCAATCTGTCGTCGGTCCATTCTGCTCTTTAGATTACTCAACTGTCTGTCTGTCCAACTTGTTTCCTCTATTCTCTGCACTGTTTCAAGACGCACATTTACATTTCAATGAGAATGAGCAAATCTTCTTTATGTATGCAAAGCATTTACGGCTTGGACTTGGATTTGGACTTGGGCTCAGCTCCAGTTTTACAGCCTGAGAAATGGTAAATAAATGCAAGAGAATTTTGTCGTTGTTTGGCTTGGCTTGGTTTGGCGCACAACTACAACGACAAAATATTGAAACAGATTGAAATCTCATGAAAACTCGTTTGTATTTTGAAATCCTCCTGCTTGTGTCCCTTACAGATAATACGAAAGAAAAGGACAGAAGGAAAAATGGAGAGTATTATATTTAGCGTAGATCGAATCGGATCGGATCGGATCAGATCGTATTTATGAAGCAGACTTGTATAGACATAAATTTCAAACTAATTTCTTGTTGTGCAATTAGTAAATTGTGCTCAGTATTTTGTTGGCTCGAACAACATAAACAGCTCCGCTTGTTCTTTGCTCACACATCCACAATCCACAATACAGATTTCACATGTGCCCTCTGTTTTCTTTAGTCTATTAGTCTATTAGTCGAGCTGCACTTTCCAATAAAGTCGTCAAGTCTGCTGGGTTTGGTTTGGTTTGGTTTTATGCCAACCTGTCATATAATTTATGTGGAGGATTTCTACTACTTGGTTATTGAACAGTTTAGATTTAGATTCTCTCCTTCTTGTTTATGCTCATTCAATGTTCAATATTCAATCCAATCTGCAGCAGAGTGGGAATGAGCATTGAGCATTGAGCATCGGGTGAGCATGGGTAGAGTCAGTTGAGCTTGGATTCAGATGTGGATTTTGGATTTGGATTCCAGTCTAAATTCTAGTCTAGGAAATAGGCAATAAGAAATCTGCTTTCCTCTGCCATGCATAAACTCAAAGCTCAATGCTCATACTGTACTGCTCTGACTTGTGAGTTGCATCATTAGAGAAGATTTGGAAATCCCGAATCTTCTTGTCTCTTGCTTTCTTCGTCTTCTTCTTCGTCGTTCAAGAGACTTTTCTCCCACTTTCTCTGTCTTTGTTTTTCACACATTTACCTCCACTTGATTCCAAAAGTCGACTGCCGACTGCCGACACATAATGAAATCAATTATAACTTTCAATCTTTGCTACCGTCTTATCAAAGAAATTAAATCACATTTCACTTTTGCCTCCAAAACTTTTACATGACTTTTAAGCCTACTGCGTAAACTGTACACTGTGCACTGTGCATTGCACAATTTACATCCTGCATGTGGTACATGCAGCAAACTTGTGTAAAGTTTGGACTAATCTCCCTGAAATTTAAGATTTTAATCCGGAAAGCGTAAAATTCTCGATTCTCGATTCTAGATTCTCCGTTCTTGATTTTCAAGCTTTTACGCCTTTTCCCTCTTAAAATCTTACAAACTCATGGACATGGAAAAACAACACCAACAAACTGAAAGGATGAGGAGTGATAATTGGTAAAAAAAAGTCTGTTGTTTGTCCGAATACTGATTAGAATTGCTTGTTGATGGCGGATGGAAAATGTACAAGGAAGTGAATTAAACTAATTTAAAGCAATTTATTCCTTGGCTTGTAGAATGTAGAGTGTGGAATTAAGGAGCGTTTAGCATTAAAAATAATCCATGGATTTTCATACCCTACAAATCCATCGACCATCGAGCATCAACCAGCGACCATATACCAATATACCAGTTCACCGGGTTATCGTGTTCCTCGTTCCGTGTGAAATGAGCAATTAAAATTCATGAACAAATCCAATCCAAACTTGATTTACGACTGGATTTTTTACACCAATGTTCAGTGTTTAGTGTTCAGTCACATTGATTTACTAAAGTAATAAAAGAATAAAGAATGGTGAGCGGGAGTAGTAAAAGTGGTTTGGTTTAATTCGCCCAAAGCATTACAAAGTAAAAGGAGGAAAACGTCAATATTTTCACACCATTTCCCCTTTTGTGCTCCATTTTTTGAAACATATTCAGACATGCAAATATTCCTGGTTTGCATACAAATGACTCTTAATATTCACGATTCACAGTCTACAGTCCACAGACTAATTACAAGCTTCATTTGTGAATAAAATCAAAGAGTCGGGTTTAAAAATAATCTGAAAGTCGGGCTCTGTTTAAAAGCCTGTTTTAAATGCAAAGTGTGCAATCCCATCCATAAAATTCTCTAGATTATAGACTCTAGACTCTCTATGAATGGCAGATGGATCAGGAACTGGAATCTACACAAGTCTTCATGTAATTATATGTACATGATGATAATCAGCTCAATTTGTGTTTACGACAGAGTACAAATTGTACATGAATTTTATACAGCTAGTGTGTTGTGTTGTGTATTGTGTTGTAAAATGTCCAGTCGCGTTTTAGATACGCACGTGACACGTCACATGTCACACGTCCAGAGGTAAATTACGAGATGGCGTGTGTGAAAAAGTGACCGGAAGTGGGGGAGTCGGCCTATGGAATACGGAATCTGAATGTCGAACAGTAGTAACCTTAATGAACTCACACACGTTTTTCTCATTCACTGTTGTTCCAAGTCCTAACAAAATACTGTTTTGTTTTGTTTTATCTGTATTCTCGTTTCTACTTTTGTTTTAGCTTGTAAAAATGCATTTGTTTTTCATGTCGTGTTCCTTGTTCCTTTGCCGAATAAAATACAACACAAACAAAACAGAGCACAAGAAAAAGTTCCGTTTTACACATGTGGAAGAATAATCAAAAACACATTTTTCATCTACATTACCGATAGAGTGATAACTAGCTGGGGGAAATTTTGACGTGGACATGACATGACACGTGTCACGATGGTGATGACCATTAGATTCGCTGGTACAAAGTACAAAGTAGGTCTTAATTTTTTCATAATTTTGGAATTTGAAATATCGTTGATTAGAGGTGACAGGCGGAATAAAAATGTAATGGAAATATGATTGAAATTTAATCATTTAATGATTAATATACAAAATATATACAATCTACAATCTACAACTTGCTTCAATTACTCTATAAAGTTGATCATAAATGTTACATGGATTTTTCCACGTTTTTTGTGTTGATCTACGCTAGTTTTTATATTTTGTAGCTTCATTAAAAAGACAAGAGCTCGCCTCAAAATATCAATATCGATTTTAGCTCTAGTTTGGAGCTTCGAGTTTAGACTTTGGAGTTTGAACACTCTTTTTTCCAATTTCCAATTTTCCTAGTCGTTGACTTAATTATAGCACTTTGACTCGCTCATAAAAATCTTCTCGTAAAAACTTTTTGATCCATTTTACATAATAAAGTGAGGGAGATCACCTTTAATGGCCCTCCGTTGGTACGGCAATCTAAAATCTACAACACACAGTCTATAGTCTACAGTCTACAACTATCAAATACACAGTCATAACTGTTAAATTATGAGTGATTTTACACAGAAATAATCAAGTTGATGCCTAATGGAGGAAACTTTAAGAGATAATTAACAAAACTAGTGTCTTTTAATTTTTAATACATGTCAAATGTAAATTGTACACTGTACACTGTACATTTTAGATGCATGTGAGCGTTTTCCTGTGGATTTCCGAATCCATGGAAAGGGAAATCTCTTTCAATTTCCGTTGGCCGCTGTTCTCTCTTAGCTCTCAGCTAAATGTTGTACTAAAAACTACTTAGAAAGTACAAAGTATCTTATGTAAAAAAGAAGAAAATGAGTGTAATTACCTTCAAGTGGTGTGGATGAGTTGAACCACTCGAGTTTTGCTACCGGTTTTCCTCCAGCAGAAATGCAAATGAGCGTGATGACTTTGCCCTCATCAAACGGTCCGATCAATGAAGCGTTCGCCGTCTCCGTTCCACTCAGCTCGATTTTCACGTAGGATGGCTTGGCTATTTTTTTAAATAAAGGGATCAATAGTATTGTCATTGTCATTGGTCAATATCCATCCAATTTGTAGTTGTGTTCATATAGAAATTTCAGCCAGATCCAGATCCAGGTATAGTAATTACACAAAGAGGAAAAGGACACGAGACAAAAGGACACAGTTCGTTAGAAATGGTCGAGGAGGATTTCATATGGACAAATACAGTTGAGAATTGGGGGTTGGGACAAATGTAGAAAAAAAATAAACGGAAAACAACAAGGATGAAAAGGATGAGAATAAGGACCAAGAAGAAAACGACGAAAAGGGCGAAAAGGAAAACGAGCAGCATCAGTGGTAGCACGGTAGCATCAGCAAAAGAGGGAAGAAACCGAAAAAAAGACAAAAAATTGCATCATTAAAACCTTCATTAAAACTCCATCGATTCCAATTTACTTTACTCAATCTTTCACGAGACCGTTCGTTTCTCCACTTTCATTTACTGTTTTTTCTCTTTACTCTAGACTCTAGACTTCAGACTCTCTAGTTCTAGTCTATACCTTTTATGCACCTATATATTCCTTTTCTTTTTCTTACCGTTCCAGCTTCCAGCGTCTCTCGTGTCTTCCGCCTATCTCAAATAAGTATCCTTTATCTCTTCCTCTTTTCTATCTTCTGTCCCTTTCTTCAAATCGAGAAAAAACGAGGAACGGAATGAAATGAAACGTGAGTTTTTCTCTCGTCATTTATTTTCATTCTACATTCTTCATTCTAAATTCACGTCCTTTTTTATACTAGCAGCTTTGTAGCTACAGTTACAATTACAGTAGCAATTGTAGTAAATTTTTTTAAAGAAAATTCATGCATTGTTTATTAGGAAGACCAGTTTCCTGATCAGTGTTTTCTCGGTTGTATTGGTGTTTTGTGTTTTGAAATTTTAAGAGAAAAGATTACAAAAATCATAACATAGCGTGGAATTATTTAAGTCGGTGATCGTATTCGGTATGAAATGTAAAAGAGGTGTAATTGCCCAGTGTTCAGGGTTCAGTAATGGAAAAGTGAACCAATGGATTTGAACAGGCAAGCTACAGTGCGAGACAGGTGAGTAATTGGTGTCCAATTGGTCTAAATCAACATGATAAGGAGGGGAGAGGAAATTTGATGGGAACTTTGACAAGGATAAATGAGAGACAAAGTGTGAGGGATAAGAACAAGAACAAGAGGGGAAAATATCTATCTCCAATCTATAATTTACAATCTAAAATTCGTCCCCTTCACTCACGACCATCATCATCAGCCTACAGAATGTGAGACAGCTTTACTACCTTTCACAAACTATTAGCTACTGGCTCTATTGTATAGCAGACCAACCGGCTACTTATATCTACAGATACTACTTACTTGCAATTAGGCAAGGAGAAAAAACAAAAAAAGACGGTGGGTGAGTTTGGACTCGGACAGTTATGAATAAATTGATCATTGATCGTTGAGCATTTATTATGGACAACGATTATTCTGAACCTCGAGGTTCCTTCTTTAAAAAGACTTCATTATGGATTAAGGATTCAAACTGTTAATATTTCACGGCAGCAAACATGAAATTAAGAGATGCATAATACATGTGTAATGCGCCCGATCCAAGTTTGAAAGGTAAAGTTGGTATGAAGATGTTTCTCTCTCTCGAGATATTTAAATTCAATTGAAATTGAAATTCCGAATCAAACTGGGATTTGAAAAGTACGACAAGGTGACGTTTGAAATAGAAATAAAAATGGAGACAATAGTCATGTCGCCTACCCCAAAAGTTTTAGCAGTACCCTGTTTTTATAAAGATAAGCTTACTTGTAGATATTTAAAAACACAATACAAGAAAGCATGTGAAGTTTCCCTCCGAATTGATATTGAAATTGATATTGATGTGAAATTGAAATATCACAGATCAAATCATAGCGTGGGGAAAAATCTGTTTCCGTCTCCAGGGAAATCAGACATAAAATTGTCAAGGGTATTTCAAACATACGTTCAAACGTTGGCAGATGTGCAAATATTTGAATGATATAAAATGTGGTATATGGTCAGTGGTCAGTTATATTATTTATTGCTCTAATATTCGTTGACGTTTTTACCGTGTTCTGTGTGTACTATTTTCTCAACTACAGATATTTTATTATAGCATGTTGACTATTGACGCTTAAACTTTCCTCACGACATCACGAAAAAAATTTGACGACGCCAGAAAATACATGCGTAAAATACCCTAATTTCGGAAGAGGCTTTGACATAAAATACAAAACACAAGATAAAGAGATGCGAAATACATCAGTAATCGTAAATTTAAGCTCCAATTTCAAGTTTAATAGAATAACCTGAGTGTAACACTAAAGAGAATCGCTGAATTTTGAATTGAAAAAAACACTGATATAAATATGCTAAGTCAAAGAAGCCACTAAATTCCTGTCATTCTCCAAGGATTTACGATATTTTACTGCGAAAATTCGTCTTGTAATTCCGATTGACATGACATGAGAAGTTGAAATTGCATATGAATTATTATGAAAATGAAGATGATTATGTCTTTTGCTGTGGTTTGGCTTGGTTTTAATACTGAATTGAATCCAATTGAATTCAGACGGAAGAAAGCTGTTGGAACGTCATCAACTAACGAACCATATGACGGCAATCCCGAAAATGTTTTATTCATAGAATAAATTGTATTTGTAATTTCCCACTTCCTCCATTCACTCTTACGCACAATAATAAAAAGTTTATATAAAAAGTTTATATACAGTAACCATTGACAAAGGCAGACGTGTGAAAATTTGCTCTGCAAATTTTTCATAAAAATGGTGGGTCAAAGTGCACAAATTTTTACCAATTTCTCGTCAAAGGGGTAATAAATGACGAAGAATACGGATTTGAAGTCAAAATGAACAAAAAAAGTGGTCCTCAACGTTTTTTGGAAGTCGCAAAAAGTTGGCTTCAAATGGAACTTGATTGACTCTGAGAGGCAAGGCATGGCACAAAAGTTGATATTTGGTTTTATTGAATTTCATTGCTAATCAACAACCAACATTGTTCGTCTTCCCGTGGCAACGATTTTATTCATTGACAAAATAACTGATGAAA
>JAQGBH010000021.1:0-101019 GCA_034698265.1 Sminthurinus aureus
CTTAATTCCAAATCACATACAAAATCGGTTTTTTGGTATGATATCACGTAAGAGTTTATGTGATCATGGAGTTAAAACAATATTCTTTTCTCACTGTGTATTACCTTTGATCTCTATATCTATAGATATCATATGCTCCTGTACTACTGAACATTGACATTCTCGACTTTCTACTCTCGACGTAGTTTAAACTTTGTTATCTGTTTTGTGCAGAGAGTGCTAAAATAACTCAAAAGTGAATATGCATATCAAAGGCTTGATTCTAGATTCTAGGTGTTATATGATTTATCCTTTGTATTGTATTGGATTGGGTTTCAAGGTTTCTGCAAAAGGTGACTGTACGTTGAGGAGCTATTCTCATAAACTATGAAACAATAATGATAATAACGAGTATTAATAAATTACAAATGTTATACTAATCAGTTGTGATGATGATGATGATGATGATGATGATGACTTCATTTGTCATGATCATTTTATCACGTTGAAAAATGAAACGTTCATATCATATCATATAGTATAGAAGCAAATTACAAATTATTATATTAGGATATTAGGCAATGTCAAGACAAGGAAAGCTCATAAAACTCGTGTTATATATTTCCATGCTATCTACACACATATATTATATGTAGTTTATTGGTTCTAATCTACATATGCGTAAACAAATGTTATGAAGTGATAAGAAATAGAAAAAAATTAAAGCACAAAAAAAACAACTGATAAGTTGCACCGTTGCAAGTTGCGATAGTCAAGCTGGAAGTAGTTATTCATTTTATTTGTAATAGGATGAAGTAGCAAGTACTTAAACCTAGGGCATTGGTCATTGTCCGTGTGCATATATATATATATATTTATATGTATATATGAATGTACACTCTAAGTGTTGAAAAGTAGTTGTATAAAGTATGAATGAAAAATGATGGACGGTGGATCGTGGATCGTGATTATATCGTACGATGAGATAATAATAAATTGTAAATTGTGTGGAGAGAGACGGCAAACTGCGAACAGAGAGAGAGAGCTCCTGGAACTCCTGGAACTTCTGGACCTTCGGGAAGACAGTGAAGATGGACAGTTCGCACTTTGCCCAGGTTCATATGTATATATGTATATGCGTAAGTCTATGTGTCTGGTGTATGTAGATGCACGTGAGCAGAAATGTAGGTATTAGGTATGCATAAAATTACACATGAAATTGAATGAGGTGACTCCACCTTCCTCCAATTTTTTACCCGCCTTTTCCCAATTCTCTACTCAAGGAAGGGCAGAGAATTTTAAAGCTAGAGTGAGAATTACTGGTAGATAACAGAAAGAAGAGGGGTTCGGTCAGAGTTTTTTTTCTCTCTCTCCTTTCGTCTATTCTTGTACATTGTGCATATACGTGGTTATGTATTAGAGTAATATGTCTCATATATCAACTCGTATATTACGATGCTTCTGCTTTCCCCTTTACAGCACATGCATTTACATTTTGTTTTGACTATGTTTCAGCGCTTGAAATATAAAAGTAGACATACATACATGCATACATCCCTATGCATTATATGTACAATGTACAGGGTACATTCATACATGATACCTGTAGGTACTCTGATTCATAATTTTACATAGGGAAGTGTATGTGTCATGTCGTGCAATGTAGACAGTAGACAAAGGAACATTGACATTCGAGATTCTAGATTCTAGATTCAAGTCCAATGAAAAAAGTACTCTCTCTCTACATACTATTTCTGTACAGAGAGGGAGAGAGGGGGTATTTTTATAAAAATCCAATTGAAACGTGTGTATTCAGTGTCACTCTTCTATTGAATGGGATGAGGAGTGCCTGAATGAAAGCATAAGGTTTACATTTCGAAAAAATGCATGCATATCCACATGAATATCACGTACATACCAATATTACATAATACGTATGTTTGGCCCGTGAATTGTATGTACTTGATTGGGGAAAGGTGGAAAGAGGGGGTTGATTTTTCTCTACCTTTACATCCAATCTCAAACCATATAATTTCAGTATCCTCTGTGGATTCATATTCGGCAAGAACGCCTCATTCTCATGTACATAACAATCTCTCTCTATTTTTTTTTCATATGTGCATTGTGCATTCCCATACACACGAGATACTACTACTCTTTACTCTTAATATTTGAATATTTGATCTGGTATGTAAAAGAGGGAAAGAGCGACAAGACGTATATGTACCTAAATTGTATATTTTGTATATTGTGTATATCAGTACAGAGAAACTTATACTGGGACTGGAGCTGGGTAATCTATATATGTACAGTAACAAGAGACAGACAAGGAGACAGAGAGAGAGAGAGATTTACTTGTCTCCTCACCTAACGTGTTCCTTATCTTCTGATACGTTTCCTGATATACTCTATCTTTGTAAATAAGTATGAGACGGGATATGTACCTACTGGTATAAGAAGAAGGAGAGGAAGGAAGAGAGAAAGAAACAAGAGGAAGAAAAACAGCAGCAGTAGTAAAGTTTTGCTACTTTTTGGTACCCTTACTTAACTGTTGAAATAGCCACCCCGTTTTCTTTGGTGGGTTGAAATCTTTCTCTCTCTCTCTCTTTCTATACTGATCATCATTATCATCATTATATTCTTTTACTCCAGTCGACGTCTCCTTTTGCCCATTTTTTCAACCCAGTCAATTTTTATCTTGGACTTGAAAAGAAACTACTACAAAATAAAACCGGTTTGTCCCTCTTCTGTTCCATCAATACAAATACAAACACACACAAACACGGGATTTTTTCTTATTTTTTTTTCGTACTCGGCTGAATGCAAATTAGGGAGTCCACCACTGTCCATTTGGTTGCCCGCTCCTTATAACAAACAACTACAACTACCCTTCACTTACACAGTATAATATAATATAGTGTGCGTGTGTGCATATGTGAGCACTGTATTATTATATCAAACTATAGAAAAACTATCCACTGGCCATAACCGTATACGTGTATATCACCTAGTCAAAGACAAAACAAGAAACGTCCTTCTTATAACTACAGGATTATTATTATTATTATTATATAATTATTATGTAAGGACAGAGTGCCCAAGTGTACATGTGTATAGAAACTCTACATTTTTATTTATTATTTTTATAATTTTTTGTGTTTCTTCCGTTTTGTTTTGTATTGTATTGTATTGTGTACATACCCATTGTGTGTATTGTATTGTGTACTCGTGAGTGTAGTCATAGGAATTCAAAGAAGAAAAAAGTGAATAAAAATAAAAAGTGACCAACGGACACCGAACACCCGACACGTTTATAAACAACTGTTAACAACTCTATAACTCTGTACATAAACAAAAGTGGTAGTAGGACAAGAAAAAAAAGTAAAATCATCATTTTGAATAAATGAATGAATCCCTTATTCGTATTATTTATTGTCCATCGTTCATTTTTCGAGTTCCTTCTGTATAAAGTATTATAAAGTATAGCGAAATCCAGTTTCTTCCAATTTTATAAAAATATTCTATGAAAGGCGAGAGTGTAAGACTGAAATGTAGGTCGAGAGCATTCCTCATTTTCCCTACAAATCCTGAAACCGAATGTCAATGTGATGCTTTTTTGACTACTATGTAAGTTTATGATTTTTTTTTTGTTTTTTTGTGTTACTCTTTTAGTTTGATCGTTTTAGTTTTCAAGTGCCATGTTCATACTTTGTAGATTTTTTTTGCTGAGTTTGTATTTTTATAATTATTGTCACAACAATTTTCAAGTGGGTTTTTGACAATTGACAGCACGAGCTTTTTTTAGTGCAATGTGAACCCAATGTTAAATAATATTATAATATAAAGTGCTATGCATCATGATCCACCATGACTGATTTGACGGACTTGACAGTTGATGGAGTTCACATTTTGTATTATTTGTATGTACTAGATACTAGATACAATGTATTTTATCTAATTGACAGATACAAAATTATTCAAGTTTTCAAATGTCATCCTTCACGATTCACGACCACACAATTTATCATAGCTCAAACGATGGATTGGATTAATTAATTATACCAAAAGTAGTGGTAATAAAACTAAATAATACTGTACTTGTAAATTGCCTCGTCGTCAAAAATAAAATTATTAGTAAAATTATTATAATTCATGATATAATGGTTATGTATTGCTATGGAAAAATTATTATTCCCTTAAAGTACAACAGGTTTTCTGTATTATCGCCGCTGATTTCTGTTTTCTGCTTTCTGTTAAATGTCAAATCAGCTATTTTAAAGTATGGTGTATATAAAATACCTTGACCTCTCCATGAATTTTTCCCAGTACATGTTTATTTGTTACATATGGGAACTTTAGCTCATTTGACTTGATAAGAGTTGATTCATTGGCATTGGATTTGTATTTGCAGTTGTATGTTGTAGGTTGTAGCTCGTGGACAGATTCAAGTGGTTGATGTAGGTCAGTTATCTTTACGTATTACATACAGAGTACAGATTTTGATTTCCAGATCGTATCATGTACGTACAGCTTGAACGCTTTGCTGTTCGGAATTTGATTATCTATCTCTCTCGCTCTCGCTCTCCATTTCTCTCATATGTGCAATATACATGCGTAATTTGTGGATTGTGCAGCATGTAGAAATGAATAGTAGATATACTGGATACTAGATACTGGACGATGCAGGACTGTGTACTGTGAAATGTGTTGGAGAATTGAAACTATTTATTCTGTCCATCTGCAGTCACTTTGAGTATTCCAGTAGCTTTGCCTTGCATTTTCCATCTTCTATGCATATTCAATTGTGGTTCACTATTTTGCTCATACTATGCGTATTGAGTATGAGCAAAAATATTCCATGCTCTATGTTCTCTATAAATCTACAAATCTACAATCTCATATATCGGTTCGTGTACATGACGGAATAAAATCAGACCACATCCACATGCAACACGTAGATACTTTTGTATGGCTAAAAACCAGAGCATATTGTCCACACAAAACCATACACCACACAGAATGCAGTTGGGATTCTTATAAAATCTTTGCATCTGATAAATGATAAATATTATGGATTTTAATTTAAGATGATTATTTTTTAGACTTTAGCTAGAAATTTTTGAGATTCCAATGTATTTTTGCTAAAGCTCGTGCTGAAATATTATCTTGTATAGCTTTTTTTGTCATGTGTATATGGTATATTAAGTACAGTTTACACGATGCTTCATTAAGAGCATGTGCCTTGTACAGTGTACAGCGTACGTTGTAAGTAGATTGTACAACCACCAAACTACAATTGCATGCATACATTGACAGTACTCCCACTCTCACGCACATGGTCACTCATACCGGATTTGCTATGTTGGAGGTGGGATGCGTATTTATTCATAGGGAAAACAGTTTACTCGATTGAACGTCTGGACTCTGACTTCTACTCGTGCTATTTCTGCTTATGGTTTCTGGTTTCTGGTCTGACAGCAAACATTGTCCACTGTTCATTGTTCATGATTCAAAAGTACGCACAAACACATGTGCCTTTTATCTGTTGTCAATGTCAACGTCATATCACTGATTCGTGATTCATCTCGTATCCTTGTTATCCCAGTTATCATTCCTAGTGTCACTTTCCGGTTGTCGGTGTCAGCATCACGCTAGAAGCATGTATTTGGTGTATTGTATTGTGGTGACTTATGCCACTACTATACACTATACGCTGTACTACTAATGATAATAATAAGAGGTGAAAAATGTTTGATTGTATATTGTGTAATATTGTATGAGTCAAGATTGTTACAGATTGATAAGGTTCATTGGGTCAATTCGGAATTCAATTTGGGAAATAAAAGGTGTCAAAAGTGTACAGTGTACATCCTACATTATACATGTAAGTGGCACCAAGTCGTTTCGTGTATCGTACTTGACTTTACTGGTGTCAGTTTTGCTAGCAGCTAGAATCTAGCATCACGCTAGCACCATGTACCCTGTCAGCAGATTTTTGACACTTATAAAAATAATAATAATATATCAGGTAAAAAATACACATGATTGAATAAGTTTAGATTTTAGATGGCTTAACTGATTACCAGTAGGTCCATTGAGACATGAGCTTTGTACATGGTACATGGTACATGGAAGGTGTCGTAATTTTAATAAACAGGTGACGGTCAAGTTGTAGAGTTACTCTTGAAACATTTTGTTTCGAGCTTCGAGCTTAAAAATTATGGCATGTTTAGTTTGGGTCTGATTTGGTTTGGTTTGTTTAGTTGCTGTTACAGTTTTTTTGCACCTGGTAGTAGCCAAAGAACAACAACCATTTGGTGCTCTATTTTTAGGTTCGACTGTTTTGGGGAAATAGTGAAATGTTTTTGAACATGTGTGTCATTGCAATGTCCAGGCAAATGCCTATTTAATGCTGTTTCACCCAAAAATCTCACGTTTTTTGCTCATATTGTAAATCTCATTTATTTATTGTAATGATGAGGGTGGTAAAGACAGAAGAGATATCCTAATTAACAGTTTACATGATTCTAGTGAGGATATTATAATCATCATTTCATCAAGAGGAAGAAAAAGTTTGAATGCTTGGGTGGCCTTGTGTCTGAACTTCATTAATTAATGTAAAAGAAAATGGCATGTAATTTTCATAACAGAAAAACATTATTCATTTTGACATGCAAAGACTGGTTTTTGTTTTTGTTGAAATTCAAATGTTTCTTTTTCTCATTCCTAAACTGATTTTTGGTTTGTTTTGTTATGATTTCTCCTTTGTGTGTATGGTTATTTGTTGAAGTTTTTTATACTTGTATGGTTTGTTATTGTTATGGATATTTCAAGTACTACTTTGGTGAAAAATTAATGATGCATTACGGTTTACGGTTAGAAATCATGGTAACGGTAATGGTAAAGGTAAAGGTAACGTCAGGCGTCAACTGTTACCCGTGTTCTGTTTGACAGAGAACAGAGACAGAGGATGTGATGGTTGAGCCGGTGTGTCTTAAAGTTGTAAAAAGTGAGAGTGAACTGTTTGGAGGAGGATGGAGGGGTATCTTGTTGTGTACTACGGGAAAGGAAAAAGGAAAAGATGAGGAGACGACTTGACTGGGGTGGTAAAAAGAAGGAGGAGGATAAGATGAGTGAGAGAGAACGCCGGCGCTTCGGTTAAATCATACACAGAGCCTGCGAAAACTCCGAATGTTTGCCTGAAAGAGAGAGAGAAAACTTTTCTCACCCTATCTTTTTCTCCTCTCCGCCTTTTCTACCGAAATATAAGTATACTCCATACTCCGTACTCAATACTCAGATGTATGGAATACGGACTATGGACGGACTTAACCAGGAAAATTTTATACTGTATGTAGCTGTATAAGCATATTAAGACTTGAGACTGTACACTACACATTGTGCATTGTACATGTGTGCGTGTGTACCTATATAATATAATATTATAGGTACATGTACTTACTACGGTAGAACTTGCAAGTTGAACCGTTAGTTCCAGTTCATACACTTTCCTTCCCTTCGTCCAGTATAGTACCATATAGTGACTCTCTCCAGTCTCTAGTCCTAGCAGACTGGACTCCCTATTCCCTACTCTCTCTCACACATATACACATAAACATACGGTGTTTGCTCGAATTTTGAAGGCAAGAAAGAGACCGAGTATTCTAGCATTCTAGCAACAGTAGAAGTAGTAGTGACTGTAGTCCTCCTCGTCGTCGTCGTTCTTTGTAGGATCCGTACGTATACATACCCGTGTATATATACAGTATACAGTCACAGTCTTGGGCATCTTTTCTTTTCGGTTCTCTCTTTCTCCACTTTCCCAACTCCAACGAGTTACTACTACAAGAAGTGCGGGTTCTTCGTCTTCACCTCCACTACCGCCTGTATCCTCCACCCTCACGCATCTCTGGATCTGGTTCTCTTCCACTTCTTATTCTTCTTCTTTCTCCAGCCTCCAGTCTCGAGTCATTCTTCAGTATTTCTTTCTAAAAAGAACACATGGTTCTCAAGACGCCCCATTTCAACTAATAAATTTCAAAGTTTGTACACTCTACACTGTACAGTGTACATGATTGTTTCTAGTCAAACACAGTAGTTAAAGATCAATCAACAAAGTTCAAAAACCAGTTTCAGAGTTACTCATTTACATTAATGTTTAAAAACGGGTACGGAGGTTTTCATAAAAAGTCAAATGTCACACGTCAAAACTAACGGTTATTTAAAAAAGTGATTGAAAGAGTATATTTTTCTCTTGCTCTAAACCAAACCAAACCAAACCAAAGTTTATAAAAGCTATCAAAGTACAAGTGATGAAATTATAAAAATCATATTCATCGAAATCGAAATCGTACGATTAATTCTTATAGAAAATAACGCATCGGAAACGCAGGATTGACAAATAACAACAATAAAAGCAACAATTTGATAATCATAATCGGGTGTTGGGATAGGGAAAGTTACAAATTACAAAGATAAAGACTGTAGTAACAGTTAAAGTGACAGATATATATAATAAGAAAACAGGAACTTGAATTTAAACAAACAATCAATCAGTTAGTGTGTTTCGGAGTTGAGTTTTGATTTTTTCTGTGAGAAAAACGTGACTGTGAACTGAATGTTTTAATTTAAACTTGAAACTTTACAATAAGTATCAATATAAACCAAAAAGTGTAAAACTATCACAGTGTGCAATAATATAATTACTAGTCAGTTATTTTTATACATTCGGATTCTAGTGAATTCGAATTCGCTGTTGGATTATTATTATTCGTAAATATTGGAAATTTTGACCCGTCCGTGGTCATTCCCCGTTAGAAAAAATGAGAATCAAAATGACATCCACGACCCAACTGCACCCGCTCTTCGCAGCATTTGGTGGTTCATCAATGGGGAATACCGGTTCCTCCTCGTCATCCTCGTCCACTGGTGGAATTTCTCCAAGTGCTCTTGCAGCAGCCGCTGCTGCTGCTGGAAGTCATTTAAGCGTTACAATTACACCAACAAATGGAAATAACGGTGGAAATAGTAGCAGTCTAATGAATAATAGCACCTCGAGTGGCAATCTTAGTAGTGGAGGTGGTGGTAGTAATATTAATAATTTGAGTAGTAGCCTCCTCAACAGTTTAAGTAATAATAATAATAATAATAATAACAACAACAACAACAGTAGTAGCAGCAGCAACAATCAACAACTAAATCTAAGTCTAAATAATAGCAGTAGTAGCAGTGGAAGTAACAACAACAACAACAACAACCAAAACAACAGTAGTAGTAGTAATAATAACAATAATAATAATAATAGTATTAACAATGGTATTTTGGCCAATAACTTGAACTCGTCCTCAAATGCTGCTTCAGAAAATAACATGGATAATGATTCACCTCCACCGAGTCCGGGTCCGATGTCACTCCCACCAGTAACTTCCGCTCAACTGAGAGCTTTGGCGAGTGGACTCTCGAATGCCGTGGCTGCTGCCAGTATGCAGAATAGTTTTAACTCGCATAATAATCAAACTGCTGCTTCCGTCGTCGCAGCTGCTGCATCTAAACTCATGGAGATAAATTCAAATCCGATTGATGACCTGGTCATGTCCGAAGTTACACAACGGCTATTCAAAATGAATCAGGAACTCTGGCAACAAGGTGTTGTAAATGCTGCTGCTGGTCAACAACAAGCAAATGAAATCAAATTAGCCGAGAAACTAGTCAACGAACTTGCTGTCCAGGTTGGATCCAAATACAAACATTTTGTCTCTTTGACACATTTTGCTGTTGTCTGTTTGTTGTTGTCCATTTTTGATTGTCCATGTTGTTGTCGTTTTTATTGTGATTGTTGTTGTTTTTTTGTCATTTATTATTTGACTAACTCGTCTGCACAACTTTAGCTACACAACACTTTTTGGTTTATTATTTGTTACTTAACACGTTTTTAATTTACTTTGTCAACACAAAGATCACTTTTTGCTGCTAAAAATGATTGTTTTGCACCTGTGATAAATACTAAATACAAAATTTGTATGATGATTTTTTTAAATTTGATTTTAATGATTTGTTTAAACAAAAATAGTAATAATAATAAGAAAAATCACTATATTATTTTATATGTTGTTACACGAGAAGAAAAGTTATAGTAAATTTGTAAAATGCTGGTCAATTTACATATATTTTTATAATTTACTATTGATTAGTTGTATTATTGTTGTTATTTGTCAGCTTTGTAAAATCCTAAAATTTGTTGTTGTAATACAAATAATTATTGGTTTTTATGCACTTTAATTTGTTCATTTGAGTACATTTTTTTGTGTATACAATTCATAAATTACATAATATATTATGCAATCAGCATACAGCATGTACAGTATGTACAATTTACAAATAGAATACACCATGTGGAATGTGCACTTTTAGAACCATCATTATTGTTTTGATTAGGATGACTTATTCACTTTTATCACGATTATTTTCTCTTGTTCTTGCTCTTCTTATCCAGCATTAAGTGAACTACAACTTTTATATATATATGCGTGTATATGCGAAACAGCGTTCTATTCTATTTTGAGCACTTTTATCTCTCTGATTGATGATTGACTAATTAAGTAATTTTATCACCAAAAGTCACAAGTCACCAGTCAAATATAATTGCCAATCATAATCTGTCTTAACCGTATCCGTACATCGAGTATTATTGCATGCGTATCCACTATCCACAGTAATATCAAGAGTCTACAGTCGAGAGTATAGAGTAAAGAATATCCAATTTTCATAAGTTGTCATTTATCTAAAATGTATATTTGATACACCTGTCCATCAAAATCAAAATATGTGCATTTAGTATTTATACACACAGTCCGAGCCAGAGTCAAAGTCAGATTAGTCGTTTGATGAATATTATTATTATGATTATCATTGGTCTGTCATCCAACTTGTTTGAGCTTTCTTCTCTTTTTTTGTAAAGAAGGTCACAAGTCGGTATTTTCATGCTCTTCTTTAGAAACAAGGAAATAAAATAGATGAACTAGTAATATTTATCTATACATTTCATATTCATATTTTATTTGATTATTTAGTTGTATTGTATTGTATTGTATTGTATTTGGTCACAGTATTTTGAATATGATGGAATATTATTGAAGAAATATTTGATAAAATATCATGTTGTTTGAGTATTGAGTCGCCTTCCACTTCTATAGTGTAATGCAGTACATAGTACATGTAACATATAGGATATCTATAAGAGCTGACAATGAGACGAGTCTCATTTCATTATTTATGCGTGCTCAATACTTGGACTTGGACTTTATTCCGTTTCTATCTCCCTATCTCTCACTCATTCACTTACTCACCCATTCCCTCTCTATTTCTTTTTTTTTCTCTCTCCTTCATGTCTCTAGACTCTAGGCTCTAGTCTCTATATCAAGCAGAGCAGAGTGTGGGTACGACTTGTTAGTGTGAGCTTCTTGTTCATTTCTTCATTTTCCAGCAGTTATATGAGACCAACTGCCAAAAGTAATAAAAACTAGTTAATAAAGAATGAATTTTCATGCATAAGATATGTAGTTATATATGCCCGCATGTCTATCCTCATACAGTTTTTGCTAGTTATTGATTAGTTTTTATTGGGATAGCCAAAAAATATTATACATAATATAATATATCAAATGTATGAAGTATGTAGAACAAACTTTGAGCTCTACATTTGTTACACAGAACACATAGCACATGCATTGCACTCGAATAGTCGAATACTCGAATACTGGAGAGCCAAAGAATAAGAAAATAAGAAGAGGAAGAAAAACAACATTCATAAAATGACTAAAATAAGAAAATTATTTGGAGTAATGAAGAACAGACACATGTATAGACTTTTCTACTTATGTCTTGTTTCGATTCATTTATTCCATTTCTTTTGTCCGTTGACTGTCAATTGTCATATTGTCATATCATTATGATGATTATGTATTATTTATTTACCACGAGTATTGACCAACGGTACTCATTAATAAGTATTTGGGTGGTCAAATGAAAGACTTTGTAGAAATATAATATATGGGATTAAATTGGATTGGATTCTTAGATCTAGCATTTAGCTATGAAAATATAATACACAGCATGCAAGCCAAACTTGTGTCTTCTGTCGTCAAGTTTCTTTAGGAATATCAAGCACAGGGCAATAAGCATTTGTCTATCGTTATTTTTGTTACATTACAAAAACTTTTACGTATATGCATTTAATTATTCACGTGTTAGCCTTCCATAAAATTCGGATTAAGGTCAAAGATAGTAAGAAATATATACAAAGAGAGCATCGGCAATCCATCATTTAGTAAACAGTATTTTTTTTCTTTTCATCAAATGCATCAAATGTGATGAAAACAGGAAATAAAATAATCATAATTATTCTTATTCTTGATTGTGATTCAATGCAGACGATTGTAAAATAAAAATGATTGTGCGTGTGTGCATGCGTGTGTGTTGTAGTTTGTACTTGTGCGTATGATGCACAAATTGGACACAGGATATTCATAAAATGGATTTGACTTTGTAATTTTGAACTGGACAAAATTGAATGGTGAAGAGATAGAAGGAGTAGGAAGGAGTATACATTATACACTATGCATTATAGGTACAATATAAAGCAGACCGGAAGGCAAGAGGAGGGAAAGGATTGCAATTGCACCTGGGAAAATCCCAAAAAACTGATGAGAGTTGAATATGTAATGAAGTCCAGTCAGACTCCGTCAGTCGGTTGGTAATCCGGTCCATGTTGAAAGTACGCACAATGCACAATGCACAGGTACGTGCAGTAGCCGTACATAGAAAGGACTCAGAATTTAAATTGTTATCAGATAGATAAAGAGAGCTGGAGAGAGAGAGAGAGAATTACATTGAATACTATACAATAACAATTGGAGTTTGGAGTAGTCGTATACATAAGTTCAAATGATGAAAAATGAGTTTAAAATCGGTAAAAGTTAGTCCTTGCTCCTTTTGCTGCTTGTTAGCATTATCATCTGTGGACATGTTCTTCGTCCTTCTGCTCCGTTCTTCGTTCTTTGTAGTTCTGCTTGTGTTTGTGCAGTGTGAATATGAATTTAAGAGTACAAACTAGAAACTAGATCTTTCACTATTATTTATAATATATATAAATGTGCATTGTAGATTGTGGATGCATTAGGGTTTGAATTCAAATTCAAAATTCGTCAACAACACGATACATAAACCGGCATTCGTAATAGTGATATCATAGTGACTCGATGCTCGATGCTCAATGTACAAGAACCAAGAACAGACACACAAAGTCAAGAAACACAGATGCTCTGATTGTAAAAGATAACATTTACTTCTCTTCCTATTCTTATACATCCTTCACATTGATATTCTTATTCATATTCAGAGCCACCTTCTTCTTCTTCCTCATTTACATACGCGTTGACCGGCAGTGTTGTCTTTTTCTCTTCAGGGTTTAGGGTTTGCTCTTTTTCCTTCATTTGTATCGTGCAGTTACAAATTATTATCACTGTATAAAGTGTAAGATGTACAATGCACAACACATAATAATTATTA
This sequence comes from Sminthurinus aureus, assembly GCA_034698265.1. Lineage (NCBI taxonomy): Eukaryota > Metazoa > Arthropoda > Collembola > Symphypleona > Katiannidae > Sminthurinus > Sminthurinus aureus. The sequence goes on from JAQGBH010000021.1 coordinate 13,546, forward strand.
TAGATGATACAATTTGCTCTCTGGGACATGTAACTGGTTTTATGAACGTCAATGAACGTCTTGTGTCTTGTGTATTGTGTAATATGTACTTTTCTTTATCTGTCTTATATTTAGCTGGTTTTTTTTTTCATATTTATTGCTGGGTTTTGACTTTTGACGCTTCTAATCGCTAAGCGTCAAAACTTTTGTATCATTTCAAATCAGTCCTTTATTATCTGCATGCTACATGATTCCTATTCACATGACAGATGACAATAGATGTGCTCATAGAAAAGGGTTAGTTTCAGCTTGTCCAATAGTCAGTATTTGTTCAGGGTATAGATATCTAGTATCTAGTATCTAGAAAAAGCGCCAGCGGATGGGAGATGAGACAATAGAGTCAATAATTGAGACAAGTTTGTTTTCTTACTTGTTTATTTGTGTATGTAGTTAGGGGACAGGTTTATTTGTTTATTTGTTCCTTGGTCTGTTTATAGTTTATACGTGTTTATACATGTAGCCCTCTTTCTCTTGTAGTAAATAGAATGAGAAGAATTATAGTGGATGAGAGTGGGTCCACTCACTCTCATTCATTCATTCATTGAAGTCATTGAGTCGTTCAGTCAGCTGGTGGTGGGATAAATGTAAGTATGTGTAGTATGTACAACATACCGTATACAGGGTAAAAGCCTGTTTCTCCATGTGTCCAGTGTGGTTATTGTTCATTTGCTCTCCTCTACTGTCTTCTGTCTACATTTATGCATGCAATACAGAACACAGAGAAATGTTAGAGTACGGACAGTCTGTATTAGTTCTGATATGAACTTCAGTGCATGGACCTAAAATGCACATTATTGTTTAGTCGACGGTCGGAAGTCGGAAGGTAGGTCTAAAAGGTTTGTATGTGTCCAGTGCAGGAATTCGAAATCGTATTCAGTTTAGTGTAGGTTGAGGAAGAATCATAGTGATGTGACAAAGTGGAAAATTTGTATTGGAGCGTAAACATAGTAAACTCAATTGAAGTTATCTAGATTCCAGGCTGTAGGTAGATACATGTGGTTCTATCATGTAGATTATAGATTGTACACTATTCTCTTCTCCACCCGGCAGATATCTAACTGCCGTATTAGAGGAAATTATTTAATAACTTGTGTAAAAAGTAAAAAGTCTCACATTTTATGATACTCCATCCATCATCACGTTGTCTGTTGTCTGTTGTCTGGAATTAAAAAAAAAGTTTATTGTTCTTTTTCTTTTCTTTCTTTTTTAAAAAAAGACACTCTGTCTATATGACTTCATACTTGGCATTTGATACTAAATATGCGACGTGATGATAGCTTCCATAAATGTTGAAATGATGTTTACTCATGTTGAATTAGCGGAAATAATTAGCTAGAAGAAGAAATGCATTAGCTTGGATGATAACTGCAAAGTTGCAGTGTGCAGTGGCAATCAGCAAAATTGTAATTATTATGATTCTTGTAGTAATATCTAATTCTTCATGTGAGTTTCTTCGGGGTGTTCTCCATAAAAATTGTATTTTACGGTCAACTTTAGTTTCTTTTATTTAGCCAAAAATTTAATTCTAATGCCTCAATAAAATAAAATGCTTTGCAGATCTTAGTAATTAAAAGCAAAATGAAACAAATGAATTGCACTGTATAGTATTATATAATAGTATATAATGTCCAAGTATTTAAAATACTACCGTCATAAAAATCTCGAGCAGAACTCAGAAATCAGAAACTCACTCGAACGAAAATTTGCAAGAGTTATAAACTTCTCTGGTTTATGATTGTATACAAAACGAATGAAAGAGAAGTACCATAAACGAGTGGAAATTGCAATCACGTGTAGTTTATGCATTAATACTGTTTGTTTTAAAAATCTTGAGTCGGATTTGTTCCAACAAAACGCAGTTTTTATTCTTCCGATAAATGAACGCAAGTAATAACAAATAAACTAGGAAAATAAGAGCACATTGTGATTTAACCAGTTCTTTCGTTTACCTTAGTATGTTTTTTGTTTGAGAAACGTGATAAAAGGAAAGAAATATGAAAGCAAAGGTAAATGGAATGAAATAAACTGTGGTTAGTTTATTTCATGAATTTTGAATGGCAAGTACTGATATTATAATTTGGATAAAAGACACATTCCTCCAACGTGACAGTTGACGGTTGACAGTAGTGGATTTAGAAGCATAAACTTTGCATTGCAACACAGGCCGACTGCCACACCATGTGCTACGTATGTATGATGTATGAAGTATGAATGCATGGCACAGCAGACACATTTCTATTTTCTATACCATTGCCCTTAGTACACATGTTATTCTGGCTCTTGTTCCTTCCCGTCAGCAGTTCACAGTGTGAGCAGTGTGAACAGTAAACAAAAGGAAAGGGCATTCTCAGTTCTTGCCTTTCAGCCGTACGGTCTTATTGCAGTCTCTATGCTGTTCTGTGTTCTGAGATGGAGAAAGTAGCGGTAGCGAAACCCAGCGGAAAAAAGTTGAAGAGGTTTTCTCGGGTTCGGATTCTTCCGAATTAGGATTCCCATCTGAGACGTTAGAGGGTTTCTAGGAAATACCCGGGCTTTTCTCTATACATGTGCTCGGTTATGTAGGACTAAGACTGTAGGTTGTGGATGATGGGTCGCTTCCCCTATAGGTATAACGTATAGATACTATGCACTGTATACAGTATACACGCGGGGTATGTGGATGTAGGTGTGTCATGCAACTAGAACTGGATATGCTCAATGCTCAATACTAAATACTCATACAGTTGGATCTGCTGCATCTGTATATATATATATTCCCATACTCTACACGTGCTATAGCTATACAGTTATAGGATGAAGAAGACAACGGGATGGGAAAAGTTTTGTGGCGGACGAAATTCAAAACTTTTGACACTATCCAAACTTTTTGTCCGAAATTCCATTTGAGATTTTAGATTTTTATTGTGATTATTACTGTTACTGTTTGTTATCTATATCATTATTGAACGTTTAGTTTAGTGTTCACGTTGGGATTTATCATTAGAGTGCTCATCACTTTATCAAAATACAAGATTCCGCAACACCGCTGTCAATACCTTGTCATCTCACCACCTTGATCTATTCACACGCTAATATTATAGTAATGAGATTAGAAGTTGGAACTTGGACTTTGAACATTTGACGTTGGACGTGTAGCATGTCACGTTGATCTTGACAAATCTGTGAATACAGGCAGTTGTACAGAATAAAGTATAAACTTGATATTGGCAAGAGACAAGAGACAACTCTGACGCATAGAAGTTAGGAGGAAATTATTACATTTAACCATTACAATTAGAACCGGCGCTAATGAGATTGTTTTTCTCTTTACTATTTACCTAACGAACAGTACAAGTATTATGTCATAAACGGAGACAGTATTAAAACTTTGACCGCATTTCCTCGACAAACAGTAGGCAGCGGGAAAAAATTGTCAAATTCATCCGATACTCGATACTAGATACTCGTAACTCGGAAATTAAATGTAGAACAGAAAGTGTTAGATTTCTCTCATATTGTGATAATCAAAAGGTTCCTAAAATTGCTATCGTACGACCTAGATTCTATAGATTAATCATATTATTATAAATTATTAGCAGAACATAAGATAATATACATACAAAAATATATAGATATAAATAGATATAAATAGCTAGAGCTAGATAATTCATTTTCCATTTCACTTCTTGCTGGAATATCTAGAAATCCTGAGTTCCTAACCTTGCTAATTCATAATAATAATAATAACAACAAAAATAATGATAAGAATAAGTAGTAAAATTATTTGAATAGTCTTATCAAGTGCCTCATTGTAACTTTAAGTGTTAAATACATGTACAACAACTGAATATCTGTTTTTGTATATATAAAAACAAGGTAAATAAACATGAATTATTATATGTACTTTTATCATGTATCTTTTTTTATTATTATATTTTGTATACGTTCTCAACAGTAGAATTTAGAATTCATAAATATACTAAATACCCTTTGCATTATCTTTTTATTCCTTGTAACATTTATAAATATTATTATTTACAGTTACATTATCATTTCACTGTGAAATTCAATAAGTGGTAATAATAATAATAATTATTATTATTAATGTTATTATTATTATACAGTGTGTTTGTTGTCATAATATCATTTTTGTAATTATTTGTAGTTTTGAAAAGGTTATTATTATTGTTATTATGGTGTTATATTTGTCGTTGTCGTTGTCATTGTTTTCATTTACATGTCGGCTTTTATCGTGAAATAGTATAGCTGTTTTGTCCTTTCGTTATCGTTGTTCAATAGCAAAGAAAAGATTTTCATATCATAAATGAAAAACAATCATACATAAACTAAACCATTTGATCTGAACTTTGGTATGATATTTTTTCTCTACCCTCTTTAGCAGTCGACCAGGAATGCATTTCATCTCAATGAACGCACTCTACAAGAATGCTGGAGCACTCTTCAACGCGTCAGTTGCATGGTTAGTTAGACTCTTCTTCTCAACGATTATCTCGGTGTTGTTCTTGTTGTTTCGTGATTTTGGTTTTTTTTACATTGGTTCCTTGTTTTTTTATTTGAGGTTTCTTTCCATTCATTTGTATTTTGTATTTCACACGGACATGTCTATTTATTTCAGAATGTCGTTCATTTGTCAATTTTTTTAAATCACATTTTGGCACAACCATTTATTTTCTTTTAAAATATGAAGCATAACATTTCAAAGTTATGCAGGAAAGAATTAATTACAAGTACTTTGAGTTACTTTTTTCCGTTTCTTTGTACATTTATCACTCTCAAGTGCTGCAATTCGGACTTTTTATTTTACATGTGGTTACATTTTTTCATTTTTACGGTGCTTTAAATTTCATTTGAATTTTTGTATGTAATAATTTGTAATGACAAAATAAGCGTAGAATATAGTCACAACAAATTCATGTAAGGCACAATGAATGATAATGTATGCCGTTGTTCATTGTTCATCCACTTAAAAATTTTGTCTCCGTCACACCACTTGCGAGAATGGAATCAAAAGAGCATGAAAAGCTCACAATAAAATAGTACAAGCACAAAAAATGGAAAAAGTCATATTAATATTTGTGGTTTTATTTTGAATTGAAAAGGCTAGAAAAGTTGCCAAAATTCTAGTCTGCTTGTACATTATGCAGCGTAAATTAGCCAGAAAATTAGACATAGGATCTTAATCCATCCTTCATGCATGCACGTTGTGTATGTACCTAAAAATATAAATTTTGAACCAGAGGTAAAGTTGTACAGAAAAAAGGAACGCCAAGTCGTTACCGCATGAAGTATGAAGCGTGTGGATTGTGGATGGTGTTCAGAATTCAGAATCCAAACGAAATGTGTACATATGTACATACTTGCTTGTACTCTGTTCTTAAAGTACTTGTGTGTGCAGGTAGGACAATTTTCAGAAATGAACCCATCATTAAAGGTATTTTCCGAAAGAAGGAAATGATACACGAAGGTGTGAACCTTCCCATAAACAGCATCAATACTAATGGCAATTACCTCGTCGATTGGGATGTCGTGCTGCCTATCGTCCTCATCAATGTGTGTGTTTGTATGTGTGTACTGTGTACATACTTATCGTCTTTAAGAGTGTGGACAGAGGCACACACACATCATAAACATGTACATGTTTCCTATATTTTCTACCTGCACATTTTTTTGTATTCTTTTTCCTTTTCTTTCTTTCTTCTCCTTTTGATACAGAAACACAAACTCAAACTTGAGAGCACACTGTCCATTGTACATTGTGCACGGTACATATTACGTACTGAAGATTCAAGTCTTTTATAATGTGGTAGCGAGTGGTCTACCGTGTACCACCACATAAAATATTAATATCAATATCAGTATCAGTATCAACATAAATGCCCCTTGAGTAATTTTTTGAAGAGTGTATTATGTTCTTATTATACGCTTAGCTTGAACCAGTGTCAGTGTACTGCTAGGACTCTGACTGTTCCGTTTTCCTTTTCTTTTCTATTTATTCCTTAAAGGCGAAAGGTCTCCGATTATACGTTTTTATATTACACATTTTCTTTCATAATTCTTTTCTCAAGGGTTCTTGAGTCTTGAGTCTTGAATCTTGAGTGTAGAACAAGCCAAACGAATGTGATGCCGTAAAAATCCATTGTACATAGCAGGCTGCTTGCTACCCCGAGAGGAGAAATTACCATGTCCATATATTATCATCAGGCTTCAATATTTATGGGAAAAGAGAACAGAAAAGAGCAGGTTTACATGTTTATACAACTACCATTCATTTGAATAGGACAATAAGTCATGATACACGAGCACTGAATCACGAGAACGAGATTGAGTTGCAGGCCATTCTTTTTTCCCGTAAAAATATTGATACAGTTGATGGGTCTTTTCTCTCTCCCTCGCGATTCCTCTTTTTGATCGTCCTCGTTGATTTTTTCCCTCTTATTTCTCTTGCCTACAACGTATAAGGATATAACGAGTAACGAGACATGGACATTCAACAACTAACCGAAGCAAACCAAACTAAAGAAGACTAGATACTAGATACTAGATGTAACCACATGAATTGAATTTGTTTTTTTCCGATCAATTGAATTGAAAAGGATCCGTGTTTTCATTTTCATGTTTTGATGTTTTGATGTTTGACAAGGACCGCACGGCATCAATATCAACTTTTGGAATTCTTCCACCATATTCGATATGATATATGTATATCGTTGCAATAAAATTAGTCAAGTATAGGTAGATAGACAGAGGATCATGACCATGTGATGATAATGATGGTGATGGTGAGGGTAAAGGAACATAAAGGGAAATGGATAGTGGATAGTAGATAGTACACGCGTGACAAGGAAATTACTATTGAATATATTGACTGTTCACTCTTCTATGTTTAGCTATTGGGAATTTTTTGCTGGTTGCCGGTGTATGGAAATTTAAGTACATCTCCGTTCTCTTTCTTCTCCTCTCATTTCTCCTCTTTATCTTTTTTTCTACTTATTTTATTCAAAAAAGTACATAAGTACATGGGTACATGAGTTTTATCCCGTTCCAGATCTCCTCGCATGCTGGTCTAGTTTATTTCTACCTGCGTTCTGGGTTCTGGTTGCTGCCTCTTGATTTCTTACTACATGAGAAAAATACAAAACACACGCACATGTATCATAAAGTCATTAATGATTATGGTAATAATGATGAATGTAGAGCGAGGGAGAAGAAAGAAGGAGGAAGAGGGATAAATAATCGAAACTCTGTACTCTAAACTCTGTACTCTAAACTCACTACAGGCCAACTTGACTAGTATTTAAAAATTATTCTTCGATTGTTACAACTTCTTATTCACAGAATAAGGAATGAGGACCTAGACACTCGTAGGACTGTTGAGCATCATCTTGAGCATCTTTATCCTTCCCATTCTGTTCTGTTTTATTGATAGTCAAAGTAACCGGGCCTCTCTGCTGTCTCTACCTTCTTCATACATTATTATTCAAACTTGTGTAAATTCAGTGAGGTAGAACGGGAAACAGGTAGTGGATACAGTATAGAGTAGTTGTTGTTCATATACCTATATGTATGTTACTATACTCTTCTCTTTGGCTTTGAATATTTGAATATTTGATTCTGATTTGATTCTTTGGGAAAGGCAGGGAGCTCACAGTAAAAACAATTATGACTAATAGCTAAAAAGGTTGAGCAGCAACAGAAGCAGCAATATTCATTTTGAATTTGAATTTTGGACTTTAATTGCTTTCTACATGTATGATCTCAGGATATGATTTTACTATTATATAACTTTTCTCCTCTGTACTCTACAAATTTACCTTAGATTCTACAGGTGATTCAAAATTCTGATTGTGCGTTCGAGTTCTGATCAAAGACTCAAGATTTAAGATTTTCCACATGCATACGGTATACATACGATAGATCAGATCAGATCAGTAGACTCTAGACTCAGATATGATACGCATGAATATATCTAGATATTTATATGATGGATTGTCTATTTATAGGTATATGTAAATAAAAACGCCAAATCAATTTTGATTCGGATTTCCATAACTTGCTAACCAGTAACTAGTCAGATAACTCATAACTGGAAGAGTACAACTAAAACTACTGTCTGTACGTTGTACTTCCAAGATGCCTCCACTTCTACCTACATAATAGCTACATAATAGTGATAAAATAAATGGGATTGAAATGGTAAATGGTAATGAAAAAATATGGCATGGGTACATTTATATGTTGTATAAGTACATACGGGTGTAGAGTGTAGAGTGTAGATATCCTCATTGAGTCCCTGCTGCTGTTGTTAACTTAAGTCGCAAAGCTATATGTACATGAATACATAAATAAATCCCTCAGCCGTATCCTACTTCGGTTTGGATTCCGATTTGGATTTTCAATGGATAAATGTATGTACTTGTGTATTTGTGGATGTATGAACATGGAAAAAAAGGGTAGCCTCTCTGTCTCTCTCCATTTCTTAAGCTCTTAATGTTTAATGCGTAGATAATAGATAATCATCTTATGATACACTTTGGTTTTACTATCACCTCTCCACAGCCATATACTAGTATGCATGTGTAATTCTTCCATATAAACAGTAAACAGTATTTGAAGAAGCAAACGAACAAACGAACAAGCGGAGGGAAAGAAAAAGAAATGGAGAAAAACGAGCATCGAAATCGACTACTTGTATTTATATTCATTTTTAGTATCGACAATATGTAATATTATGAAGAATGACGTGTGCATGTAGAGAGTTAGAGGGACTTTGCGCGCTTCACCTTGTTCAGTTTATACATACTTTATGTGTATTACAAGTGGCACGATTGTAGTGTGTAGTTTGTACAGTTGAATGGAGCTTCTTGAGGAGAAAAGAATTAACGTCAGAGAAACGTCAAGTAGACATTGATTTATTGATATTGTCCCATAGTTTTTCTGATGCATTCAAAATCCACAAAATATGATTATCCATTATCCATTACACTACATGATATCCCAGGATACACTATACACTCGTATGCTAATGCAGGAGTCTTAGATCGTAGGAGTTCACGTCCAATACTACGCTTCGTGGTGCATAATGAGTGCATTCATTCGGAAAGTATAATGGAATATCTTCAAACCGTGAAAAGGAGTAGTCGTAAAATTCATACTTCCAGCTTCTTCGTGCTTCTTCTTCCTCTTCTTTTTCTTCTACTGAGTAGTGGATTTACAATTTCCAATGATTTTAATTTTAATTTTCTTACAGTTGAAACTGTTATTGGAAAATGTTTCTTCTATTATCAATTATCAATGCAATGGCTCAAAGTTCAACGTTAGTAGCATTTGGGATGATATTAAAATCCCTGTTTTTCTCCAAATGTTAATTTTGATATGAGCACGAAGAAAGAAAAACAAATTTCAAGCCTCATGAAATTCCCTTGAAAAAATTTCGTGTCGTCACCTTTTTTGTCTCTTTTTTTTCTGTAGAATTTTGATTCAAAATATTAAAATCCGATTGAATCAGAATCAGATTCTGATTGTTGATCTAATCCGTCGTAAAAATAATTTGAGTCAAAATCATGACAAAATTTTGTCAGTAAATGTGGATTCATTTTATTTTAAGGGCCAGTTAAATATTTTGAACGCACATGTTACCGATAAAATGTCAAGGGTATTTAGTTGATAAAGTCTAAGGTGCGTGTAGAATGTACAATGTACAAGTTTTCATTCAAAAGGAGAAACGACGTCAAATTCTAGCTGTTTTAAAGAAGAACAATACATGTATCATACATTATGTATTTCACATGGATTTGTCACTTTTGCACATTCATTTTTATGTATGTATGTATGGTTTGAATATATGTGGATAGTCCATGTTTTAAACTGACATTTCGTAACCTAATGTGGATGCTCATTAGTATTAATAATAAATAATAAATAATTTTACATCATGAGACTAGAAAATAATACTATCCAATGTCAATTTCATAGATTCCCAATGACCTCTGCTCAAATGAATCTAAATATTGGAATTTAACTAGAAACTAGAAATTAGTTCAAGATGTTTTGGCAAAATAACTATAACCAAAGTACCATTTTTATTAAATATTTAAAATGCATTCTCATGCACCAAATATATGAGACACAGCACGTGAGACAAAGATGTCCAAAGAGACATGCATGTGTACAGGAAAAATAAGGAAGGTGCATGATGTATGAATCAATGGACAGAGGAAAGGTAACCAAATGCAACCTCATTAATGTTTTGCTTTTATCTTTTTACGCTTTCATGTCCATTCTCCATGATGAGCCCAGTCCGCGTAATAGATCTAGACTCTAGACCTCAATCTGTTGGAAACTGAGTCTGAAACTGTTTTATTTTCTTCTGTAGTTTTTCACTAGTAAGTGATCTTATTAGGAAAGTAACAAGGAAGGAACAGAAGAGAACATGTGTTGAGTTTTCAGTTCACTCTTATATGTAAGAACAAATTCTAGTGTTAATGTTAATGAATAACAAAGTGGAACTGGAATTGAAGATGGAATCAAATGAGAACACACCATGTGTATGGAGTATGAAGTATCGAGTGTTGTAAAACCAAGAGATTGTCTTAATATCAAAAATAGAGTATATAAAATACATGGATTTTACATAATATAATATAACAACGAATGTATTCTAGATTCTAGATATATGGAGTCTAGTATATGGTTGAAAAACGGTACGAGTATGAGGAAGGTCCATTTTCAATTTTCAAGGTATTCTACTTTACTGCATAGCTGATGGGTCCAGTTTTTATTATCTCTCATCTTTTGATATATAAATATTATATACACTTGTGTATGTATGCATCTCCAGGAAAAAAAACTTGTTGGTTCGTCCGCTGTGTACTTTCGATTTTCAATGCATCTCTTTCATGATGCTTCCTACAACCTACAACCAACTAATGTTGTGGATTGTGGACAAATGAGAGAGAGAGAGAGAGATTCAATCCAACCTGATCTTGTATTCATCACACAGTGCATGTGCACATAAATGTACATGTATGTGTAATATGTATAAGACTTGCATATTTACTTATCCTTTTGTTTTTTACCTTCCTTAACCCCAAATGTATTGTTTAAGCATTTGCAATGATGATTGCTCTGTACCGTACATATGATGTAGTAATATGTAATATATAATACTGTGTATTTTGTATTGTATAATTTTTTATACAGTTTTTGAACAGAGTTTTTGCACCACAGAATGCAAAAAACTTGATTATACTAACTGCATCTGCATCTATAATATATATGTGTACCTGTATGTTGTGTACGGTGTAGGTGTTAGCTATAATGTATAATATATAATATATGTAGTATGTAGTATATTTATCTACTTACTTACTCGTGTTGTCAACTTGCACATCTAATAAAAATAGATTTCCTCATGAGATCTGGAGCCAGTTGAAAAAATGTTTCAATGCAACAAGAGTGCATTTTCTGAATTAAAAAGTATTTTTACTTTTTTTTAGTATGGAGAACTTTATATATATTCATAAAGTATACATATACGCCTATGTACTTTGTACTTTGGTGTTTATTTCAAGTTAATATGGTCATGGCACGTGTTGGGTGCCATTTAAAGTGACAGTTTACAGTTTACTCATCCAGTATTTCTGGATTCTAGAGTGTAGAAATAATAATGTGACACAGTGACATGTTAACAGAAATAGCAGGAAGTGTTTGGTTTTGTTTTTTATTTTCATTTTTATTTGGGTACGGGTATTCCTATTCCGATATTTAAGATTTAAATCCAATCCAATCCAATCTCCAAATATTTTTAAAAGGTAAAAATTGGTTTTGGGTTTTCTTCATGTTGACACGTGTTTTTAAGTTTTTACATTTTTACAGTGCCGATGGAATTATGTGAATTGTTTTCCTTTTTCACTCTTAACTGTCACATTTTGTCCTCACTCATAAATGCATCTACCAACTTTAAAATATGACATGTGATTGCCAGGAAACGTGAAAGTTCAAATGTACCAAAAAATACAAGATACAAGACAATAAATTTATAAAAAGAATAACACTCCACACTACAGTCCTGGTGCAGTGGTAAAAATACCATTTAGAAACTGTGTTAGAATTAAAACCGTACATAATATATTATTATGTGTATGAAGATTTCAGGTGGAACATGGAACATGTTCTTCTGGTTCTTCTTGTTGTTTTTGTCGACCTACTGATGAGCATATGATAAACCTACAGCGTGTAAAATTGGCTCCTTGTCAAGGCCTTGAGTATTGAGTATGTAGAATCTAGAATCTAGTATCTGGTGCATTTTTCACTACATGCTCAATACTAAATGTTCAATTCTCCATTCTCACTTCTCAATACTCAATGCACATTTCAAAGTGACAAGGCCTATCACCATTTTATGTAATGATGGTGCCGCCACTTTATACTTTATACACATGCAGATACAGAATAAACATGCAGATACAGAATAAACATGCAGATATATCCATACAAAATATACAAAATACAAACCATACGAAACCAAACCACAGTCAACAGTGTGATTCAAACGAAACTGAGCCAGCAGGCCCCGCTTTATCTCTCTCACTCTCTGTATTTGTAAATTGTATTTACATATATGCCAACATGCACAACTGCAATGGACAAGTAATATTCTGTACTCTGTACATTTTGTATTATGTATTATGTCATTTTTATTTGCATGTGTAATGTGTACTGTATAAACAAATGATATGATTATTAAGTCTAACCTACGTATCTAGTATCTACGTATTTTTTAGCATTATATATGCACATGCATCATGCAGCTATTACCGTATTACATATTCGTTTCTCGTCATCATCTTACACTGTTTTTCAACATATAGATATATGCTGCTTATTCAAATCCGAGGACAAACTGCTCACTCCTCACTCCTCTCCTGTCTTGATTTAGCATAGAGCATAGTCTACATACTACATATGTAGATTTTCATACATTGCTCTGCATGGACTGTATACTCTATACTATGTATGCGCCAAACGTTTAATTCCACGTGAGTTGGTGTAGTCTGTAGTATGATCATGTAAGTTGTATATAGCAAAATACAGTAATTCTCTCGTTCATACTGATAGGGGAAAAAAGGAGATAAAGTCCAAGTAAAAACATGTTTATGCACGACCTACAGATAAAATACAAATACAGTTGTGTCATTTGAATGCGAATATACGAATATCAGTGGTAATATTTAACGAGTGGTTGATCTGTTCCATGTTATATAAATAGGTAGTTGCATCCATTGATCTAGCTATCGTTATGTATGCGTATGTTTGTATTAAACAAGATTTACATTTAGATTTAGATGTAGAATTCGAATTAGAATGTGCCTGAGTAATAGCACAAGATTTTATTTCACTGTATCACATGTTAAAATATATTGTAACTAGTCGATATATTATATGTTGTGTGGTGGAATATAAAATACCTTAAATCTGAAGCATCTTTTCCTGTCATGCATAAAACGTTATACATTATACACAGCACACAACTAGCAAATAGTTTAAGAGTACATTTACCCATATAAAAATCTGTGAATGTAAAAAAATTCATGAATTGTGTGGAGTATATCCGTATGAAGCATGGATTCCATGCATTTCTTAAAATACTTGTGTAGTAGTCCAGTTCCATTATTATGATTGTTATTATTATAATAATACTTTGTGGTGTTTGATCTTTTCACTGTTTATCATGGAAATATGCATTACACATGCATTTCCCTCACCATCCTTCGTTCTTGCCGTTGTCGTTCATTAGTCACTTATCTGTTTTTAGTTAGCATTTTGAGCCTTGTGTGTTGTGTTGTGTATATTGTTTGATGTTTCATTTTCTGCATGCAACCTGTGTCGTGCACATAATTTACATATACATATTCAAATAAACATACATACATTGAACGAACATTGTTTTTCATGTTTTTCGTGTACAGTGTACACAGAGTATTAATGCGTGTGATATACATCTTTACATGTATTATCTGTGGTCATTTTGACTATGACTTGATATCAACATGTCGTTCTACAGTATTGATCGATATAATAATATGACGCTGACTTTCTCATCTGTGTTTTTCCAGTACAGTGTGACATTACAAATTAACTGAGCTATGATAGGAGTGATAGTTTATCTCTCATTTTCTCCTGGTTTATCACTTAACACTTTGAATTCACTAGGCACTAGTCACTACTTTTATGAAAGAATCCTGAAAGTCGAACCAAATGTTGTTACCAGTGTAATAATCATAACACTCTGCCTTCTACCTCCTATTTTCTTCCTACTACACACTAATAAATTTATTTGGGGATAAGGAATATATAGATGCAAAAGTATCTGTATAAATATTATTTGTGAGTACAATGTTTGTGAGTAATGAGCTGTGAGCGTTAAGCGTTGAGGGTTGAGGGTTGTCTATTCATAAGTATATGCAATGCATTTTTCAAGTTTTACTTTCCCTTGAAATTTATCTCTATTATTATTATTGGATCCTAAAACCTACCACTAACCTACAGCAACAAAATTTTCAGTCTAGTAGGATTTGATTGATTCTAATTATTAATTATATTATTATAATAATATTCAGATTCATATTGTGAATATCACAGCCACGTTGCACTTTTATTCCAATGTGTGTTGCATGGTGGATAGGAAATATGAAAAGTATTCTGTACTACATATTATTTGTGTTATCAGTTGTCAGTGCATACTACATAGTAGGTGTAATAACTTTCTGACTTCTAACCTTGGACAAAACTGTGTTTAGTTATCATTCAGATTTCGGAAGTAACACTATAAAAAATTTCTCTTCCTCATTAACAGTTGAGTGAGACAACAAGAAAAAAAACAAAAGTGAAAGTATTTATCCACTTCAAATGGTTCATGTGAAATTTAACACAAGTGCGTTTGAGTTTTGACTTAAATTGAATGTTCTATAGAAAAATTTGAAACTACGACGAAGAAAAAGAACATGGTGAACTGAAAATGTCCCATGTCTCATCTCATTAACCCTTTAGTGCAAAGTAAGTAACATACAAAGTACATTATTGTGTACTTAGAAACAAAGTATTGTTATTGCTATTGGCATTTTATACATATTCCGTATCGCGTCAGTTCACTTGAACGAACTGACGGATGAACGGTGGACGGGTTGCAATTCTTCTGTGTTCTGAGGTTGTGCAATTATTGCTATTCGAGATCCAAATAATTTGCAGGATTTTTTTTGAATTAGAATTCTATAGGCGCACAATTTTGTAGTGTTTGTACTTATGTATAACTATTTTGTATTTTGTATTTCACATGTGGAATAGGAATTAAGTAAAGCGAGGAGGAATTGAAGAGTTGAAAAGTGACATGTTGACGGATCACTTTGTTAATAGTGAAGTGAACGAAAGAGAAAAAGAAGAACACGATAACGATTAAGACAGCCAACCAACCACGACGAATAGAATTCATTCATATACATAGAATTAGAAGAGCAGAAAACATTTAAATATAATATAATATTATAATAGTGTTTTTTACAACAGAACTGTTGATCTTTTTTCTAATCTGTCGTTCTGTCGCTGAAATCTGGAATGATATGATGATGAAGAGGATTGTCTCCATTTGAGATTTTGAGACTTTAAGATTTTTGACTTGCACACATAACTTTGTCTCCTTCTTCATTCTTGTATGCTTATCTCAGGTATTGTTGACTGTTGAATGTTGACCATGTATAAAATATAAATAATATATTTAAATAGCATAATATGTACAAAATATTATGTACCTCCCTCTAAATTTTGTAACCGACTCTCTCTCGATCTATCTTTCCCTGCAAATGAGTGAAGTATTTAGTATTTCCGTGTTTTTAAGTTTCATATGGTGTTTGGTGTTCTCTACGATATCTCGTAGACTCGTAGTTTGGTTTGATATTTTTCAGAACCAACTATTAACTATTATTAGTTTGCATACAAGCGAACAAGTGAACAAGCGACGTATGACATGTGACATAAGACATGGGTAAAACCCAACCTACCTGACAGTTTACATGTTTTTCTCATTTACGCTCAACTTGGTGAAAAAGCTGACCTCTAACAAATTTGTTCTGTTGGGGATTTTTCTTGCCCTTTTATCCTATCTGACTTGTGTCTTGTGTTTTATGTCAAATGTGGTGTGACCACACTCTCACCGAATCTTATCTCTCCATTCTCCATTCTCGATTAATAAACAGAACAAAGTGTCTGTGTTTTGTATGTACTATTAAAATTTTAAATGGTACACGATACACCACCCTATTTGCTATTTGCTATTTGTGAATACATATAATGTATGTAAAATCTTTTTTGAAACCTCTTTTTACTAACATAGCTTCACTGTTTGAAAAAATGTGGAAAAAAACTGAGAATAGTGACCCTTGACGTGTGTGTCAAAGTGTCAAAATATTACTATTACACATAGTAGTAAATTAACATTCCCATCAGGATCTTATGCAACTATGTATAGATTATACAGATATCTACTTTTTTTTAAACTGTAGAATGTGGAATATATATCTTTTTAATGGCGTCTCACTTCAATTCCACTAGAATCTAGAATGATGAATGAGCATCTTTTCTATTATAGATTCTAGATTCTGTACATATTAAAAATAATTGCAAGGCGGCAAATAAAAAGATGAAGCGTACATATAAAGTATAAACAGTAAATAGTCTAAATATCTAATGCAGGTGACATTTGTGATTCATTTTTTTAGTTTTCATATTTTTAGACTTTGTATTTTTATGTCTTTATTTGCTCTCCTTCATCATCATCATTATCTCGTTTTTGTTCTTGTTCTGAACACAGCAATAAATAACTATAGATAGATTGTAGATTGAAATAGGAGAAGATAGAATGCATAATTCCAAAGAGGAATTAACTTGTCTAACTATTTATTATTTTTTTGTATTTGGGTTATGAGGAATTGCTGATTTCAAATTATTGAACTACTATACTACTACTACTACTACTACTACTTGAACAGGAATGAGGAACGAGGAATGAGACAGTGCTACGCTAGGATAAATAAATGCATATAATGTCATGTTTTGACTACCTCTCAGTCATTACGCTTGCAATACAAATATAAATACAACTAGGAATACGTCGAAGATGATGAAATAGCTCTTTTTATGAACTATTAAATATCATTTTTAGTCTTTGGTTTGAACTAATGATTTGTCTGGCTCATGCATCATGCATCGTACAATATGCAATATGCGTTGTACATACATGATTGACATTTTAAATTGATGCATATTTCTGTAACGTGTAACTTATGCACATATGTAGATTGTAAAAAGATGGATAGGCTTGTAAAATGAGCGCGTAACCTTTTTTTATGACTATCCGCCACTTTTCTACTCCATCAGAATACATGTTTGTATGCTGTATTCTGATATTGATAAATAATGCAGTCAGTAAAAATGTTACGCGGAGATTAAAAAAATTAACAAAAACTTGCAAGAGAATCTCAGAGACAAATTATCTTATGCCAGACAGTTGAAAGGTCTAGTTGTTTCATATTTTCTGTGTAATTTGTATTTTGTACAAGTTGTATTGCATTCGCAAACTATATAGAATTCGTATGCAAGTAGAAGGAAGTTTAAAGAGACTACCTACTTATAATATTAATATTAATATGAATTATAAGAATGTATTATGCATTATCTCTTGATATTGAGGAAAAGACAGTCACTAGTCACTAGTCAGACAAAGTCTGAGACGATGATGAGGATGCTGGGAGAACATTCTATGCTGTTCAAGTCTTTATATTACAAACGTACATATTACATTGTGCACATATATTTGTGGTCATTCGTTCAGTTAGTGTACTTTGCAGTGCTGGAAATTATAAGGATGAACGATGAACGAAATCCTGTCAATGTACATTGTACATATGACTGTGCAAAATGGACACTCGATGATGATATATGTTTGTTCTATCCAAATATTTTGATATTGATATTTATGCAGGACAAAATATTGTATTACTTTGTAGTCTAAATAAAATAAAATAAGGTTAGTCATAAAACAAGTGAGGGAGAGAGGACGCACTCATCCACATTATATACACACATGAAAAGAGAGAGAAGGATCTAGTAACCTCTCTCTCTCTCTCTCTCTAGCTCCGCTCTGCACATTATGCATAACCCATAGACAGATTAGAACCAAGACTGCAGATATTGCAATGAATATTTGCATTTCTCTATCGGTCATTCTAGTCCTAGATATTAGACATACTAGAGATACTGTTGTAAATGTGTACACAGTACACAGTACACACTAAACAGTGTACAGTTTATACACTTTGTACACTTTGTATAGTGTATGGTGTGATATGAAAAGTGCAGAAATTGCTGAGCTCTGCATTTTTAAACGACTTGATCATAATTCATAACAATATTTGTTGATTTGTTCTGTTTCTCCTTTTCCCAATCCAATCTGTCGTCGTCTCATCGAACCAACGAATATTTCTATGTATTTTATTATGCACTTTACATACTCATGTCAAGTCAATGGATTTCAGATTTCAGACCATTGCACACAGAACAGCTACATTTTTACTACAGTCCAACCTCGCAATAACCAACACTTTTGTGTATTTTAAAGAGAAAGATTTTGATGATTAAATTCGAAAACTTGTAAAACGAAAAATGAGAAATATTATTATCCCAATTTGTAATGTCAAATCGGAAATGCTTTTAAAAGGAAAAAACAAAAATACTAAAATTTTCTAGTGCTATAACGACTGGTATAATTGAAGTTCACTGTACTTTGTGCATTGTACATTGTAGATACATGTGAGGAGGAGGACAAATAGGAGAACGGCAGGAGCAAGTGTATAACTTGATACTTGTTAGTTGTGAAGTAACATAATTCCTATTAACTATTAGTATACAATGTGTTCCTTGCATAGCTATACTTTTATATTTTTCTAGTTTTGTAGTCGTACTAGCATCAGTCGCATAGTTATTATGCACGTATCTACAATCTACAGTGAATTTGTTAAACCTCAATTTATATCCGGATCCACATAAAAATTAAGTAATAATACTAATAATTTTTATTATTATTATTAAAGAGTTGTAAACATGAGTATAAATTAGAAATAACATGAAATATTTTATATTTGGTGCTTATCATAATTCTTTCTTTAATTCCTATTTCCATTTGTAATTTTTTTCAATAAAAATTACAAAAAAAGTAGGAAACCTCCAAATTTTGAATTTTGAATAGCGACAGTTGCTATATTATATCATAGACTATAAAAACTAGTGCTGTGTTGTGTTGTTTTATGGTTCTGGTGTTATATTTTTGTGTAGTTTTGGTTCTGTTGTTTTGTTTCTGTTGTTCTTGCTCGTGCTCTTGCTCTTGTTAATGAATTACATAAAAGTTTGTGAAAGTCGTCATCCACACACACAAGTGATTCAGTGTCTCTGAGCTGAAGGCAAAGAAGAGTGGAAAGGAGCAGGAGAAAGGGATCAGCCATCCGGTTCTTGGATTTCCCCTTTTTTGGTCGCATTTTCTCCTTGCGGGTATTTTGAGTCTCCCAGTCTCGACGACATCGCCGTTCAACTTCCGGTGTAGTCATTTTGTTCTCACTTTTTGTTCTTAACTCCGACAAACATTGTGCTTCTACATTTTACATTATACATTGTACATACATGCATATTTACTCCTCGTTTGTTTTTCTATGAGATGACTTGAAGTGAATGGGTTTGAAGTTTCTGTTCGTTCCTTATCCTTTATCCTCTTTATAGTTATCCCTTGTTGTTCCAACAGAGTTTTATGGTGACTTTTCTTCCGCGCCATCCTTCATCCACTATTGTTTTGTTTGTTATTTGTTAGGCTATATATTTATGTATTTAAATTTTTACTGATTTTTCATCAAAGGATATTACGGTTCAGTTGATGACCCTTGTTTTCGTTTTTGTTTTTGTGCCGGTGGAGATTTTATTATTATTATTTTTCTGTGTTTGAGTTGGACGAGCTCCAATCTCCAATTGAGCTAATACGTAATAGGTAGTATGTTGTTCTCAAAATTAAGAATCAGAATGGAATTACAATTTTACTCCATTTTTAACGAGATCTTAACGAGATACTTTGATCTTCCAAATCCAAATTAAAGTTGCAGTGTAAGCAGTTTTAAATTTTGAGGTTTATAGTCTTATCACTGTTCTCAAAGATTAAACATTAGACGTTAGACTTTTAGTCAGGATACGCAGTACAAAATCAGTCAGAAATCTTTTCTGTCGCAAAAACTAGAAAAGATTTCGTCATGTAAAAGTAAAAAATTGGTTTTGAAAAATCCATTAAAGTTTATGAAGCGTACCAAAATAAAATATTGAACCAAAAAATCCCTGATTTTAGAAAATACCGGCTCCTCCCAACTAACTGACAATGAGCGTTCATGAGTTTTAAAGATATCTTACAGTTGTTTGAACTGTTTTATCACAAAAATATATGTAGTCGTAAAATAATTCATACATTATGCATTTATTTGTAGATACATTCATTCGTATGATAATTTACTATGTGAAAGTTGCTGAATTTGGTTTTAGCATAGATTTCTACTTTCTACTGTAGAAAATGTATAAAGACATTTGATATATTATAAGAGTTTTGTCTCTTTATAGTTGTTCCATGTGTCTAGTTTCTAGATTCTAATATGTAGCTGACTGTTTTTTGTCTAGTTTTGTCCTCCGATTTTTTTTAGTCTCAAAGGGTGGGTTACATTTCCGTATCTGTAGTTTCCTTTCCTTTTCCGCTGATACTGTAGATTCTGGATGCTAGTTTCTAGATTTTGGATTGTGAATGTGGATGTTTCCATGGTGTAGAAACTTCAAACTCATAATTCTTGACTTCTTTGAATACCATTTGCATAATTTTTCACTCACGACTGCCAACCTACTACCAAATCATCGTTTTTTCCAGAGCGATGTTCGCTTCCTTTTTCTTCTTCTTCTCCCTTCTTTTTCTCACTCACTACTCACTACATATCTCCTTTCTCCGTTTCTTTCCTCCTTTCCCATTCCATCCTATTCTAGAGAGGGAGAGATTTTCTCTATCTGTTTCTAGTTCTGATTCTGGTTCATATAGCCCCTAGTCCTTGAGTACTATTATATGGGCTATCATACACGACTTTTCTCATCTTCAACTACTAATATTTTCACATTTCTTTTACTTGTTCCAAGAATCTCCTTTCTATGTACATTTGTATACGCTGTACTGTATACCATGTACATGGCGTGTACATTTGATATTTTATATTTTCAAGTGAAATGGCATTGTAATTTTAATGTATTGTAAGCATTTTACCATTTTCTTGTTGAAACTGTACAAAGTACAAACACGTTATAAACACAGTGCAAAGAAATGGTAAGAAAACTTTCATGCTTTTGAAGTAGGTTCATAGTGTACAATGTACAGTGTACATGGGAAGTAGTGTGAATTGTGTATTGTGTATATGCGACGATGTCTTAGTCTTCGTCTTCTGACGACCACGATGACGCCTTCCGGTTTTTTCTCTTGTACTCTGTGTATTCTGAACCGAGCTGAGCTGTATCATGCATAAGCATAAAAGGACCGGCGCCTTTTATTTAGATCCTGAATAATTTCCCTATCGTTTGCTTTCCGAAATTTTAATGCTTTCTTATGACTCTCATTTTACATCTGTAGACAAGAGATATGTAAAAGAAGAGGCTCAAAGAAATCTGGCTCAACTTTGAACTCTTTTGCACTTGATATTATTCATACTTAGAACATTTCGCCGTCTTCTTTTTCCTTCTTCTTATTCTTCCTACTTTCCTTCGTTCTTTCTTTAAGACTTGTGTACTCTATTACTTCTTTCCAAACTAGTGGGTAACTCTTTATTCCAACTCTTCTTCTTCTGTTATTATTATTATTATTATTATTATTATTATTGTCGTGCTTGGAAGCTTAGAAAACTCAGATTTTCACAAAATTCAAATAAAGAACAAGCAAAGAAGTAGAAACTAGTTTTTTCAAATGGATCATAAGTACTAACAAAATACAAGTAACATGGAGGATTCGAGGATATGTAGAAATGATATGCATATTATTATAATATAATATAATATTATGTGATATGTTAGGATATAAAAACAAGTCATCCGTATTTTTCTCATGTTTTTGTACTTATTATGTATACATAATGCATACCAGTTCGTGTAGTTTTATATTTGCATGAATTATGTATGTATCCACATTTTTAGTTTTTTACTCCTTGTATCTCAACAAATTTGAACCTCATGAATAATTCTTGAAATTCAGAATTCAGATTTGTACAAATCATTTCTCTCTTTTTTATTGCAAGACAAAAAACTCATGTAAAGAACACAGAGGGATCAAAGTTTATAATTTCTGTAGAAGGTTTTGTTTCTTATGGAAAAAATTATGATTTCCTTTCAATGAAGATCAAAAATCAAATTCCACACTGTGTAGCCTTATGTCTTATGCCTTACATCATTGCATCACCTTTGTCGTGAATAACGTGACTGACATCTCTAACATCTCTGGGTTCTGGATTCTGGACAGTACATAACTCAGAATCGCGCGAAAAATCAGTACGTCCTGTAAATCATATGTAAATTAGGGAATGTAAAAGAAATTGGTTGGTCTGTGTGGTGCAATGAGGACTGGCGCCACACATGCATGTGTGCAGCTCTCGTAATAATAATAAGAATAATAAATAGACTTGTGGAATAATTGCAAGAAGACCTTGAACAAATCAAGTGCATCACACAGTGTCACACATCGCATCGTGTGTCGAATGTCGAACACCATTTAAATACAAACATAGAAATAGAACTGTAGTACTACTAATACGAATACGAATACGAATACAACTTGCATTTCACACTCACTGGAGTACAAACGATTACTCTGCTATTCGCAACTTGTGTGCAATGTTGTGGATTTTCCTCGTGTGTGTTGTTCCATGGTCTATTAGTATTAGTATTAGTATTTGTACAGTAGATATATCAAACTGTATTAATAATTATGTACACAAATAGTTTCTAACCATTCACAGTCCACAATACACACCTTCAATTTATATTATAGTTTATGCATACGCATAAATAAATGCCTTCACTCTTGTTCAGTGTTCAGTATTCAGTATTCAGTATGCTTACTATATTATGTCATATGTGCTCATTCTACAGTATTCAAAAGTACAGAGTCAATATATGATGTGTGAAGAAGCCACATAGATTTCCTGCTTTCATTCATCCTAAACTACAGTACATGTAACCATGCCGTATATGGTATATATGTATAGTGCACAGGAGTATAGAAAAGTATGATGAGAACAAGAAGACAGTTCGGTAGTCAAATTGTGTGGTTTGATGCAAAGATACATATCTAGAAAATACACATGCTATACATAGATCAAACACACTTGGTGTCATTTATGTAATAATGTAATACTAATAACAGTTAATATCTGGTAATGCGTTCCTCTGAACTCAGATTTAATTGTGTACAAGGAGTATACACTACATGAATAAGTTGTTAAATAATTATCATAATCATAACCATAACTTCATAGCCTATTGATAACCACCATTATTATTATTATTATTGTCACTACATACTACATAGTGCATGCTGGATGCTAGTATCTAGTATCTGGTATCTAGTATTACTACCCCAATTTGTTAAGAGTTAAGATACTACGCGAGATACATGAGATTGTAAATTGGGAACTGGAACACAGCTGTCATCTGTCAGTTTTCTTTTGTCGTTTGTCGTTCATTTGAAACTGCACATGCACTTGAGTTTGAGTTCGTTTAAATTGTCATTATTATTATTATTATTATTTGCGTACCTCCGATTGGATCAGAGCTTCATTGTTCATGTCGTTTACGTCATGTAGGTAAATATGCAAGTTTTTAGTACTTTTGAACTGTGCATTAGCTAGTGTTGGCATAAAAACGGCTGCAGTTAAACATCCTTTTTTTTCTTGATTATTTATTGGGATTTTACTGCTTGATCTGTATCGGTGGATCTCACTCGAGGATAAAAAGAATTGCGATCCTTGATGGAAAATTTTACTCCTCGAGTAAAAGGTTTAGAGTTTTTAGAGGCGTCTCAAAGTCTTCAATTTCATAGAACGCGACAGGAGTAATTGGTATTTTTTTTGTAATTGCTGTCATCATGATGAATATTTTTGTCGCCAACGTTGATGGCTGATGACTGATGACGGTGTCGATTGACGATTACTGAATTGCTATTCTCCATAATCCATTACTAAATAGTTATTCTTGTGAGACTGAAAAATATAGAAGAACATTTTGGGTTTTTGCTAGAACGCAATATTTTATTTGAAGGCCAAATTATACAAACCATTCCATGATAATTAGGAAATTAGGAGAAATGAAAGGCGAGAAGTGGTCGTCAAAAGTTGTTATAAAGATGAAATTGAACCATGTTTACTAATTCTGAGAGGAAAAGGAAAAATGAATAAAGGAATGTAGATTTAACATAATATATTATATTATGTTATGTTATATTATGGTTATTGATATTGATATTGGTTACATTTCAAAGGCTCGTAGCGTAATCGCTTCCAAATTGAACATATGTAAGTATGCAACTCGTAACTCAAAAGTATGGATATCAATGTCCGTGTCCAGTGTCCACATGCTTAACACTAATGCCTAATGCCAAGACAGATTGTTCATGAAAGTAACCTGATATATGGAGCAATAATTTGGTGATAAAACACTCATTTTCAATATTTACTATTTACGTCATCATCCGACGTAGTATACTGTATACAGTATTACTGTATTCCACATGTAATATCATTAGAGCAACCCAGCACAACAATGACAATACAGATACAGGACAGTGAGAATGATTTTTGTAGCAGCATAATCAGCATACATAATTATTTATTTATCAAATGTCCGTGCTTCTCAAACTTTTCCATGTATTTTGATATTTGAGATTTTTGAATCTCATACATCTGTCTATTGTCTATTTCTATGGTTTGTATTATTTTATGGTCACTAACTGGCTATTATTCTCTATCCAAGGAACATAAAGACAAAAGACATAGGAAATTTCGAAATTGTTCTCAAATCTCGGCCAAGAAAAATGTAAATGCGTAAATAAATAAACTAAAATCGGGGTGTTGCGAAACAAGAGTCAAGAGTTTTATGCCAAGTTTTTATCAACTGAAATGACTGAAATTTCAAAACAGTATTTTGTACTGCATCAATGGGAGAAGAAAATCGTTTTGTAATTTATGGATAAAATAACTCGTTATTACTGGTTACTGGCCAGTGGCTAGTGATGTAGTTAACGTTTTTCGCAATGTTAACTGGGAAAATCAGTGTAAGTTGTGAAACGTATTCCCCCATTTCTCTCGTACACAAGTACATTAAGAAACAAAGAAAAAAGTGTAATCAGTTTAATACTATCACCGGGCTCGAGGCTCGAGGGAGTTGACGACAATTTGTTCGGTCATTTGTAATCTAACCTTACAAACAGCAATATACAATAATAATAATGACACATCATATAATATAAATGCACACTTTGATATGTACAATGTCCAGTACAGTCTGTCGATATATTATTATATTATGGTTGAATAATAATTTGATGTATGTGACAAATATTTGGCATGCTCTTGACGCTGACTCTTGACTCTTGAACAAATGAACAATTTGAATGGAAAAAAATGAATAACAACTTTGTCACGCCATTTGGCGATGAAAAACAATTTGAACAAAATCCTATTGCCACCATAAAGAATGAGGAATGCTCAATGTTGAAAAATATGCGTCATAAAACCGGGTTGGAAAACTAGAAGGTTGTATAAAATACTAGCAGAGAAAAAAAATTAGTCTGTTGACCAACGAAAAATTGAGGAAAAGGAAACCATGCGCTATAAAAGTAACATGTACAATCAACTGTACATAAACACTGAAAGAAATACAAACTTCTTTACACTAATTGCCACACTCTGTTCCATGTAAATTGTACACGAGTTGTTTTATTTTAGTTCTGTTTTTCATTTTTCCAGCTACATGGATAGTTTAATCCGTGGAAATCCATGTCACGCAAAGAAAAAAGTAAACCTGTAGTAAAATAGGGAAAGAAATAGAAAGTATTGAAAATTTTCATGTACGGTATTAGATAAATGTTAAACGTTGTAACAAAATTTCGACAAACTTTTAGTTATTTTCGTTCTTGTTACCTCATTTTTAAATCAATTGACAATTGACAATGAATTTTTTATGGAAAATCATACTTTCAAATACTTTTCAAGCAATTTCTTATTCATTTATTTATTTAAAATTGAGTGGTTTGAGAAATCGGAAAAACGTTTTAAAAAACTACAACCTATTTTATAAAATTTTGACACGTTCATACTTCGCATTTAAAACTACAGTTTACAGTGGCCATGCCTGAAATGATAAATGAAAAATATGACGAGCAATAATTATAGATTGTGTAAATTTCAACATGGAGACAGAAGTAAACGTCGTCTCACACGTGATTCAAATTTCCTTTTTCTCAACACTCAACACACGTTTACTCCTTATTCACTCATTTGGGAGATGAAAAGACAATGATTTTTGTTCTAATGAATTATTAATAGGTGTGTGTATGTGTCATGTAAAGTGTGTATTATATGTAGGCACGTTGTGCTAGCACACGGAGAACGGAGAAAATTATATATGCATTCAGGGTTTTCACCCTCTAAAATGTGTGTATGTATGTATATGTATCTCTGCTCATCATATCAATAATTGGAAAGTTTGGATTTTGGATACTTTAAGACATGAGCCAGGAGCCAGCAGACCTGATGAGCAGTAGATATAGAAAAAGGTGGCGTGTCTAAAAATCTATTGCATTTCCATGATTATACACGTATAATGTACAGATATATGTCCTCACCATTACAACTGTAAGCCATGTACATTATAAATTGTGCATATATGAATTAAAGAATGGAAATAGAGTCCAATCCAATCCAATTCAAAGAATGATTTTTCGTATGCTTCCACCTTCCATATAAAATAATATGCGCATTGTACATTGTACATGTGTGTGAATTATGTTCAGGAAAAGTACTCTTGTTCATATGACTAGATTCTAGATTCTAGAATCTAGAATACACAGCAGAATAGAGGCTCGTCAACTCTGCACGCTATCCTTTTTTATTAGACTCATTTTCTTGTTCTATCAGTAGTTGTATATTGTATATGGTGTATGGTGTATTATATTACAAACTCTTTTGAATTTTATATTTATGTCTCTTGTGTCTTGTGTCTTGTGTCTCTTGACTGTCAAATTTGGATTATGAATTATAATTATTGCACCTCCGGCTGTGACAAGTTCTTCACAGTATAATTTTAATAAACTATCAACTCTGAACTGTCAGTTCATGTAATATAATTTGAAAGAAAAGTTATTGACTGATTGTTATTATTATTATTATTATTTTGACCAATTAAATAGTCACATGTTGGAAAACTCTTTGAGTTTTGAATTTTGAACTTTGAGTGCGATAATAACAGTTGATAAAATTTATAGGAATTGCTTTTTAAGAAATTCAAGAGTGTACGCAGCACTGACAATAATAATAATAATACTAATAGTATTAAAAGCAAAAAAATGTATGGTAGGGTGAAAGGATGTCGAGCGTGAAAGAAGCATGAAAATTTTTCGGTGTCAGAAATTTCGGGTCGGAAGTATGAATAGAATGTGGGAGAATCTGTTTCATGTAGATAGATATGTGTTGTCTAGAATCTACAACCTATAGCCTACAAGCCACCATAGACGGGAAAGGAAGGAAAAAAGACGGATTCTATTTTCTATAGGAGGAGGAAGAGGAGGCATTTTTATGTACTGAAAGGCTTACAGCTACGCATGTTGTGTAGAATATAGAATGTAATTGTGAGGATGTGAAACAAAAGAAATTTTCGGTTGAGTTGTTATGACATGAGTCGACATTAGACTCGAGATTCCAGATTCTAGATTCATATTTAAGTGAAAATCATTCATTCATAGAGAAAATATATTATATCATGGCATGGCATGGAGGAAACATATAGGCGACAGATGAGACGAGATTCCCCTTGTTTTTGTAGATAGTTGTAGTTTTTGTAGGATGTAGGATATAGAATGTAGGAGGTTGAAGAAGAAGAAAAGCCGAAAATGAAAGAGTCAGACCATCCATAAAGAAAGAAAGAAAGAAAGAAACATAACGGACACACAGGGTGAGCGAATGACTGAACACTAAACACTACAGTGAACAGTGAATGTAAAATGTAAAACAAAAGTACTTTTCATACTTCATATACTCTTTTATATTTACAACTACATGTATTTGTATTTTGTATATGAGCGTGAGTAAGAGTGAGTGGAGCGTTTTTCCCTGTTTTCAAAAGTGAGAATTAAAAGGAAGATGCTATAAATATTAGAAAATCATATTATACATGCATGTTAAATGTACATCGTACAACCATTCCGTGTACAATATAATATTCATATATACTTTTTCCAGCATTGGTAATGGTTTTCTTCATTGTGTACCGGTAATGTAGAATATTTAGAAAGCTGATGCATATGGACGAGAGGTTAAATGTGAATTTGAGCCGGAGAGCTTGAGCTTGAATTTGAGTTTGAATTTGAGTGTACACTAAAAGGAAAATGCATCATGGTGTGCAGATTCTTTTCTTTTTGTTTTCTTTTTCACCAGGAAAAAGGAATAGTAAAAACGAGAACGAGCTGAGGAGCGACACTTTTATTTATTATTGCTCTCTCACTTTCTCTCCTCTCTTTTTTGCTCTCTGTGTAAATCTCCAACCTCCTAAAAACTCTATTCATTTCTCTCTTGCTCTTTCATTTTTCTCTCGTTGTCTCTTCGTTACACACATAGACATTTACATCCACCGTCTTTTAAGTGCTTCTTCTTACACTATGAGTGAAACAATGGGAGCTTCTTCAATCCAAAAGAATCTCAATTCTGTCTTGTCCTAACCTCATAAATAACCCAAACTAACGGAAGGAACAAGACGAAAAGGAAAAGGACGAAAGGGAAATATTATTTTAGTTACTTTTAAGTTGCCCTTCTCTTGTTCATTGTTAGATGTATCTCTTGAGTTCAGGGGTTGAAAGTTTAAGGGAATAACATCTGAAAACTGAGAGTACATTTCCTACATGATGATTTCATTCGTCTACTAGTCCGTCTTGTCTCTTGTCCATTAAACATTTGTGTATATGCGCAACGTTATGCAGGAGAAAAAAACTAACATAAATAAAGAAACTACAGATTTAAGATACAAAGTGGGAATGAATACAAGCAGTCTGCATTCTGTAGTCTGTATGATTGCATGCAAAGCAAAGGGAAGAAACAACGCAATAATCATGATTTTTATCAAGCTTTTTTTGCATGACATGTACTATATTATACAACATGCAGTGGACATTATATAAGTGGAAGATTGGACACCGGAACTGCGCTGACATCTCAATCATTCACAACTTATTTTTATAATGGTCGTTTGTAGACAGTAGGCAGTAGACATGTAACATTTTTTTTAGAACGGATGTTCTTCTATTGCAAAATGTGAAACAAAAGAGGTTTGGTCCAGTTTTCCATCTACAATGTACAATGTACATGGAATTATAATGAATTATAATGATGAAGCGCGTGTGTGGTCCAATGTCCAGTGTATGTATGTTTAATTATCGTGCTTCGTATCATGTGTATTTTGTATTTTATATTGTGTATTGTGGTAACGCACGAAATTTTGATGTATTAGAATTCACCTTGTCAAACTTCAGCTGACGTATTCCGATTTCTCATTACGCATTACTCATTTCATATTGTATTCGTTTGAAATAGAAATTTAGCAGTGATTTAAAGAGGATCCTTTCTATTTTTAAATTTTCTAACTGCATTAATTACTCGTATTCTTCGCATTGGATAAAAAGGACAAGCTTATTTGTATATTTTTATCCTGTGGAAAATCAAAAGAATATTTAAGTCGGGTAGCTATATGTAGGAAAATATGCATGTGCATGTAGGAATATTTATATGAAGTTGTAAGATGAAAAATACATACATAGCAAGTTGGGAAATTGGGAGGAGAAGGGTAAACATGGAAATTGAAATACTCTTGGGACATTCGGGGTTTGTATACAGCAAACAGACGGAGAAAGGAAAGAGGAAGTAGATTTGTCTGTCTATACTTGAGTTGGAAATGTAATTGTAGTGTGGGAAGCATCAGGCTATTTGTAATTTGTAGTTTGTACAAACATCATGTTTCATGATATGAGCATTCATCATCATTATGTACTTTAATGTAGTTACTTTATATATCGAACACCCGTATAATTCTTCCTTTCTTGCTTTTGAATCGAATGGGGAACGGGGAAAAGTTATCTAGATAATTTAGATTTGTATCCGTCTTGTTTAAGAAAAAATATTATTAGTCAGTTTAAATTGGGACAATTGAAATGCTGTGCCATTACTCAATTATTTATTGTTTAATTTATTCAAACATTATTTTTTCTTTGCGTATTAAATAATATTTGGCAATTTAAATGTTTACTTAAGATTTTCAGGAAAGTTGCACAATACATAGATACAGATAGAATGGGAATTAAATTACTTTCTCATAAAATGGTTTTGCGTTGGTTTTTTGGTGCAACACGTGGATGTGGATACGGATATGATTATTATTATTATGCTCATGTATTTGTATTTATATTATGGGGGTTACACGTGTTTTTCAAATTAAATCTTGAGCAAGACTTTTCCGTAGAAATGTTAAAAGAATGAAAAGGACCTGTGTTCCTCTTAAGTATTAAGGTAGATAAACAAGTTGTGAAAGAAACTCTATGTTTTTCCTCATATTCTGTTTTATGGAGTGAGACTGAGCTTTTCTCCTTCCAGGATTTGTTTCTTTTTTGATCCACAGAATAATTATAATAGAGAGAGAGAGAAACAGAGAAAGAAAGCAGAAAATAAGGAAGAAATTAAGAAAGAAAGAAAGCTGGTTGAATTAGAAATGGAACAAGAAAAACAGAGCCAGACACACACACTTTTATATAGCAAATATACTTAAAAACATGTATTTTCTCATTCACATGGGAATCATCCATATGCACCAAACAACTTTTATCTCCTTCTTCATTTCCTCCTTCTTTTTCTTGTTCTTTCCAGTTTCTACATCTAGAATCTAGTGTCTTTTTTCATTTTCTTAGATCTACATAATATGTGTTAAATAGTCTCAGCGGAGACTTGTTTAAAGAACCTGCTATTTTCTTTTCTTTAAACATAGTTTTTCCTACAAGAAAAAATAAAGAAAACAAGTGAAAAAACTAGTTCTTTTTGATGAAGATTTATATAAAAAAGGCTCTCTGTTTCTATTTTCTATTTTCCACTTCAACTCAGAACCAGAGCAGAGCAGAGCAGAACATAGGGAGAAAGAGTCTAATATGAAATACGATGATTGTATTATTTATAAATGTAAAATGTACAATATAGAACGTACCGTACATATAATATAATATATGTATAAGGTGGATACATGTTTTAGTTCACAGTTCACAAACTTTTCCAAAGCTATGCATAATACATTTACATTTTACATGGTGAAATAAAGAGCCCTCCCATGTCATGTCTCTGTCTTTAATTTTGGAACAAACGCCCAGAAAAAAATGGCTGAGAAAACTAGACGTAGATGTTTGTATATTTTATATTACTCTGATATCCCACACACATATGAGGGAGACGACGAGAAAGAGGGAGAGAAACTACAACGAATTAAAGAAAGAAAGGAAAACGTAACATGGGGAAGAGAAAAGAGAAAAGCATGTCATGCGTTCCGTTGTTTGCAGTTTGTTGTTTCCTAGAATTTTATTGAGGGAGTAAAAAAAATAGGGAAAAAAATCCGGGTATTACAGTTTTCCTTCACTCCTTTTCTCCCTACATTTGGACTTGTATGTGTACAGTGTATATGTGTATAAACGTTCACTCAAATTTCCCTCATCTCTCTCTCCCTCTCTTTCTCTCTTGCTGATAGAACGGATAAAAAGAATAAAAAGAATTCTAGGAAGAGAGGATGAGTAGAGTGTAGTTTGTATACAATATAATAGTGAGTAGGCGAAGAGATGATAAAATGGGGATGGGAGCGACAAAAGAGAGAAAATAAGACGACCCCGAAACCAGAGACGATAAAAAATGATTGGTTGGATTTTTCCAGGATGACGAACCTTTTTAAAATCACCCGAATTTTCGGTCTCGGTTTCGACTCGAGTTACTTGTTTCTATCTTCTTTGCCTCCTTTTTTTCTCTTTCTGTCGGTCTGTGTGTCTATCTGTCTGTCTATCTCTGTTCCTCTCTCTCTTCTACTCCCTCATATAAAATACGTATAAATGTACAGAGAAGAGAGATACATGTGGGGCAGTTAAAGCTTGATGGTGTGGTGATGAGTTTTTCTCCCCCACATTTTACTACATATACTCTTTTACATTTTACACACATGTGTATGCACACGCACATGCACGATGTACCATATACAATATAAATGTGCAGCATTTAGTATGCAGTATCTATGCATAATAAATGTTTTTCCATGTGTAGCTTTCGCCTCCAGTTTAAATTTCACATTGCGTGTCTACATTACATAAAATGTAGTCCAATCCAATCCAATTCCTCCAACCAAGTAGACAGCATTTGCGTATGTATTTATACATAAAGACGAAGGATATACTGATTGTCAGTATTGAGCATTGAGCATGTCTCTGCTTCTGTCTTTGTCTATATGACTAGGATTTGGGATTGCAACAGAATAAAAATACATGTATTGGCGAGCGAAAATCCAGATTTTTTATTCTTTATAGTCGTCGTCGTCATCATCATAGTCGTGAAATTGATTTGGATCGGAATCGGGATCATCATGGTGCAACTCATGCCCTTTACATTTTTACCCATTCTATCTTCAAGATTTAAATAGATATATCCAAATACAAGCACACATGTGGCTTACTCTGTATAAAATAATTTGCTAGCCTCTTCCTCTTGTACTAAAAGCTCTATACTCTATACTCTATATCATGTACAAATATGCATAAATCATTCTGTATATATTATTTATGCACATTTTATGTCTAACTGAAGCATGTTAAACTTTTGTATGGTGTATGAACTAAATAAATGGTATCCACGATCCACGTGTATATTCGTATAAAAGTTGAGGGATGGTTTGATGATGATCATGGTGATGATGATGATACTGGCTTGTGCCCTTCATTCATCCATCCATTCATTCATTCACCCTCCTCGTCGTGTCTTGTCTTGTCCTGTCTCGACTTGTCTTTAGTTTTACTCTGCTCTAGGTTTTTTACACGGAGATGGATTTGGATATGCATAAAATTCTAGTACATTTATGTATTATGTACAGATATTATGACAAGTGCTTTTCCTCTCTGTCTGTCTCTTCTCTTGTACTCTGTATTTTCCCAGTTTTTTCCTCATCATATGTACATCTGTACATATATAATAATCGTCGTCTATACATGATGCAGATATATTTTTCCTTGACTTCAGTTAGACTTTGAACATGGAAACAATTTCATATTTATGCACTATTTGCTATTTGACACTCCTTATGTCATAAAAAAACCCAGAAGACAGTCAAGTTGAGATACATGTGAGTTTTAAATCCATCCAGCCAAAGGAAAGGACTGAGAGCGTCCATGTCTTTTGTCTAATTCATAGTTGTAAAAGTGCATGGATATTGAGATAATACATTTGGATTTTTTTAAACTGTACTATTTATGCATAGTCGTAGTTGGTAGTCCTTTGGTGACGTATTACACAGTACAAAAAGCTCACGAGTCAGTTGGATATTAGGATTTTTTCCATGTAGAATGTAGAGGAGCACAACTCCACTCTGTCATGATCATGATACAATCTTTGTACACTGGAGAACCAAGAATGTAGAACGTAAATGTAATATCGCCGTTTCGGATTGAGAGAGAGAGAGAGAAAGAGTGGAGAAAATGGAGAGCATTTTTACATTTTTCTCCCCTATTTTTCTCTCGTCGACATCCCCTTTTTTCATTATGAGTCATTCCAGGGCAGAGTCAGGGTTGTCTGTGTCTGTCTAGAATCTAGAATCTAGAGTGTAGAAAGTAGAGTGTAGAGAGCAAAAGTAATGCAACATATATACACGAGTATGAGCTCCATGTATCTAGTATCTAGAATCTAGATACACAGGATACTAACTAGTTGCATAGTGTTTTTTCTCCCCGGAGCTTTGACACAACTACACACACACACACACACAGAGACACATGTATGCATGTGCATTTTACATACATACATATTTAGATTCTAGATGTATTCTCTAAGCTCTAAACTTTGAACGTGTGTCGGAGGAGTAGAAAAATTGCCGTGTATGCACTTATTTATTGCCTAATGTTTTAATGTTTCTATAGAGTTGTATATTATAATATGCAGTATGCAGCGTCTCTAGATTCTAGGCTGTAGACTGTAGACGTTTCCATGTACAATGTACAAACACACATGTGCATATCTATATAGCACTGTTGAAACTGGAATGAAATTCTTCTTCTTTTTCTAAAAAGGGGTTATTTGGGTATCCATTTTCATTAAGATTGCAATTAAAATTACATTTTTATGGAAATGATAATATTGTAATGCTTCTCTATAGCTCTATTTCTACATAGATTAAACTCTAAATGTGGATAGTTTACGGTGAATCGGTATTTGGTATAGTTATAGTACTAGTACTGTTGTAGGATATAGTACTAGTGTTTAGTATGAGACTGATTTGGAAAAAGAAGCCCGAGTGTGTGATGTGACATTTGAATGTATTGCTTATTGTACATTGTACATGGGACGTAAGTATAAGTAAGATATGCCGTGTTTTTTCCTGGAAAAAAAGATGTGGAGGTCTCCAAGTAGTTAATGAAAAAAGTTGGTTCATTTCATATCCATGAATCCTTTTAATATCCGTAGGGACTCTGATTAAAATGCAAATCAAGGCTATAAAAATCCTCAATTTTCACCAAAAAAACTATGTCTTCTCAAAGTTCGGGATGGTATGAAACGGCGTTGATATGAAAGTGGAATAGAAGTACGAGCACCAGCACCAGTACGAGGACGAGTGGAATGGTGGATACTTTTGTCTATTGTCTATGCCTTCAACGACTATATGACTATAGACGTGCTTCTTGTGTATTGTGTATCTCTTTGCAGTACAATACGATACAAAGTAGAGGACTATTTATGTAGGAGGTCATTGAAATTTTAGATTAGAATCCCGTATGCATGTACAATGTACAATGTACAGGTTCAGCTCAAGCTCAAGCTCAAGTTTCTTACTTAATTGCATTTTCTAATCCTCCTTGTTCCAAGTTTCAACTGGTGTTGTGTCTTGTGTCTTGGGCAATTTTGGGAATTTGGTATTTGTGACTGGTGATTTTTGACCTCTAAAAAACCTCTCCTTCCTCTGATAATTTTCAATCTATTATCTATTCAATTCACTTTATTATTTACTGTGCCATGTGCCATTTGTTTTATTATTAGTACTATATGGCTGTGACTATCATGTGCATTTCGTATTTTGATAATGTGGCACTTTTTCTTGTGGTAGGAAAAGTACTAAGAAAATTTTATCAGTCTAATTTGTCATGCAACGCTCATGAAACAGAAACTCACACAGTGGTACATGCAAATGGTGTGTATTTATTTATATACACTGCATTTGTTATTGATCTTACTGTCAATCTGTGAGTCGTCAGTGGTGACGAATGACGAGCTGATGATATGATGTGTGTAGTTTGTACTGTGTACGTGAGGGCAAAGAATTCTATCTATATCTTTTATTCTACTATTATTGTACATGGAACACTAGAGTATCGAGTTGAGAGTATGGAAATGAGGTGGTAAAATGAGAAACGAGATACCTCGATCCTCGATGGAAACTCTTCAAGTCTTCTCTACCCTGCACGTATCTAGTATTTAGAAATTCTGCATATATATAATATAAATATATACTACCATTTTTATTATCATCGCACCGACTTTTATACTTTATACGTGTGCATGTGTAATGGAAACTGAGACCAAAAATCAGAGTTCTTGGTCGACTATTATCTCTTCAATAGCAAATAGCAAAAGAGGAAAAATTCCTTAGGAACATGTACATTGTACATAGTAAGTCAAACGGTTTCCGCATGTGGGTATGAAATAATGGTAGAATGTCTAATGTCTGTGCATATAAAGTTGGGGGAAGAAGACTGTAAGACTGTAGTACTGTAGTAATAGATGGACAGATAGGAAAGGAAAGTGGAAAAGACAAAGACAAAAGCCTACATTAAGAAGAAGGAGTGAGGACGACTCTATTAACTTGGCTATTAACTTGGTCGTGGATGGGATGGTTTTCTGGGGAAATTTATTCGATGACTTCCAATAGGATTCATTTTGAACCATCAAATGCTTTAAGCGGCTTTGAGCGCCTTTCTCCTTGTCATCTTTACTTTACATTCTAGATTCTAGATTCTACATTTCAACATTTTAGATTCTAGAGGCTAGAGCTTTGCTAATTTATGCGAATTTAAATTATTCAAATGTAGAAAGTAGACAGTAGACACTGATCCTATGGAATAGAATACAGGATATCGAGCACAAAATACAAGTACAGTAAATACATCATATAAAGATGTTGGCTGTGGACTGTGGAATACATTTAGTATTTATTACATTAAATATTAAATGTTAAATGGTTAAAAGCTGCTCAAAACAAAACAAAAACAGAGTAAAAAAATGAATAGTGATGGAATTTTTAAAAGTTGGATAAAAAGCGTAAGAATTGGAAATGTAATCATTCGTATGATTTTCATAAAAGGAATTCCGATTTCCTTATGACATTTACCGAATACGGAACACGGAAATTATAAAGAATCAAAAGTGCCGATCTATTTAGATGTTCTATTGGACTTGTATTGGGTGTTGTCTCTTTTACTACAATACACAATAGAATACAACTATTATTATTGGATTGGTTTGGATTGTTTTCCCCCGTTCCGTTCACTGTTCACTCTTTCATATTTCACGGTCGTTCACAGTTTCCCCTTGAAGAACGTTCTTTGAATGTTAAGCGGGTCTGTTGTAAATGTGCGTTGTACATTGTATAGTGTAGACTGTATACTATGAACTTGAGGAAAACTTGTTTTTTCTTGTCCTCCTTTTACCATACACCAAAAGCGGAACATGCTCTAACATATGAAAATTATGAAACGGGGAAAATGTGAATAATTTTTATCTTTACTTTGTGAAACATGCTCAATGCTCAATGAGCATTTGTCATAGATATAACGACATTGCATGGCATGGGAAATTTGCTTCATATTCATGTTATCTCCAATTCCCATTGCATAATATATTGATAGATAGAACTTGGAGACCATGAGCCAGCCTTGCTCTTGAATTTTCTATCATATTTGTTTTTACATTCGTATTCTGTACCACATCTCAAGATATGATTTTTTGTCGGGGAGAATGAGAAAGGAGCTTTACTTTTTATCCTTCCTTCTTCTGGTTCTCGTGCCTTCATTTTTGATTTGTCTTTTTGGAAAAGGGAACCTTTCTTTTCTAATTCTGATTCTGATTCTGACTTATGACTCCTTGGAAAAGCTTCCGTATGTGGTCATACATGTAGACTTCTTGATTCTAGATTCTAGATTCTAGACAACTAATTTCAAAAGCTGACTGGAGATATTTTTCTTCCGTCCTTCACCATCTTGATTCTTCTCAATTGCTTCTTTTCTCTGCATACGAGAGACTCAGGAATCGAAATTGGAGGAAAATTTTGAGGAAAAGGGTGATTTTTATTAGGTATTTTGCAAGTGTAGTTGCGGAATAGCTGTAGCTGTAGAACCTGGAATCGATGTAGAATGATTACAAGTCCTCTAATGCGGAGGCGAGCTACTAATCATTAGTTATTACTAATTAGCTCTTTTTCCTTTCTGATATTTCCATCTCTCCTTCTCCGCTTCATACTCTTCCTGCTCATGGCGAGTGAGTGAGTCGTCTATTTCTTCATGGGATGGAGCATGGGAAATAAATGTTGTCTGTCAAACATCTTCCGTCAATTAGAACTAACATGAAGTCATATTTAACAATGGCAATGCCACTGCCAATGCCAATGTTTGGGGTAGAGAGAAGAAAGCAGAGCAATCCTGAAAGCAAATCAGATTCAAAAGTATCTAGAATCTAGAATTCAAGTGAAAATGCCCATTCTTTCTCAAAAAGCCAATCGAGAAAGAAAGAAAATGCGGACAAGCAGTAACTTTGAAGAAAGAGGGAAAAACAAAACTGAACCGGCTTTTGTCTCCTGTTTTATTATAGTTCTGATTCTGTTTCTACTTTCTATACAGAATTTTGGTTCTATTTGGTTTTATTCTGTGTTTATTTCCTTGTTTGTTTGATACTTTACAATGGAATTGAAGAAAACCATCATTTTCTCAATAATTAACAAATAATTGTCAGCATAATTGTTGTTTTGTTTTGAAGCATTCTCACATATTGACTATGGTTCTCCTATGAAAGTAAATTGCGTTCAAAGTCTAAAGTCCAAAGTCTCACAAGATCAAGTTTTTTAGGTGCTTCATAATTCATAACATTTAATATGTTTTGCTGCAATGATTTGAACGAATGAATGAATTTTTGTAACTGAAGGAAGTCAATGTCAAAGTCCAAGAAATCTGTAGCCTTGATTGTGATTTTAGTTTTTATCCTGGTTTTTGTGAACGACTACGATAGTTAGTGTTTTATATTAATATTAGGGTGTTATAGATGCATATTGTATTGTCTGGGCTGGTTAAAAAAAGGCGAATAGGAGTAGCTTCAGGTTCAGTCGTCAGTCGTTCTCGTTCTCGTTGGCAATGAAATATATGAAAAATAAAATAGATGGATGGATAAATTGTCATGTCCCATTTTCTTCTCCACTCCTCTGTTTGCATATTCTCTAGTTTTCTAGTGTTCTCGTACTCTAGTGTAGATACATATGCCGAGGAAACCTCCAACAACTTTTAACTTTTCACCACTTCTCACTCTCTCTCTCCCTCTCTCAGTTGGAGAGTGAGACTTGATTTCTTTCTTCTCTTTTTTCTGTTCCTTTTCTCCCTCCTTCTTTTTTTTTTTTACTTTTCACCATTTCTTTCATTGTGTGAGAAGCAATCTCTCAATGTAAATTCCTTTCTTTCTTCTTCGGCTCTTCCGCCCGGATACCCGCAATATTTAACTTGACTTCTTTCTTTCTCCTTCCCTCATCTTTTACTCTCTCTCCCTCTCTCTCTCATTCTCTCTTGACTTCTTTCATTCTTCCCCGGCCTCAATTTCTTTTGACTTTTTCAACTTTATACGTATATATTTCTCTCCAGTCTCAAGTCTAGAATCTAGAATCTAGAGCCAATTTTATTTGACGCTTTTTCTTTTTCTTTTCCCTTGTTCCTTTTTCATTCCCCTCCCTCTTTTCCACTTTTTCCATAGACCTGTCATACGTCTTTTTCCACGTATAGATGTAGATATATACATTGTGGAGAACTATAAATACGTGGATTCCTTGGTTTATATGAAAAAAGATAATGACTTAGTTAGCTTTTACTCACAAGTCACAAGTCATATTAACCATTATCTATATATCATCTCATTCTCAATATGACATTGTAATACATTATACGTTACACGACCGTATGTATGTATTAACATACGTGGGCTCTAGTTCTATCCACCTTGATTTTAATCTGAGGAAATAGCAAAGCATACAGAATACTGAATAGAATGGGCCAGAGCAGACCAGAGTTCAGAATGTGAGAAAGGAATAAAAATTCATTTAAAAAAGTTGGCCAATTTTCTCCAGTAAAAGTGTGAGTTTTTTCTCTTGATATCAAAAGGAACAGGAGGAAACTCTATCTAGAATCTAGAATCCAGAATCTTGGATGTAGAATCTAGAATCTAGAGCTAAAATAAAGAAGAATGAAAGAAGAAAGATGAAAAACTTTCTTTTTTCCCTTTTCCGATGAACGTTCTAATTTCTAATATATATATATAAAATGGGTACTGTCTTCTCTCTTTTATCTTCTGCTTGTTCTTATATGTAGTATTCCTTATTCGTACATCTACATTCACGTTTGTGCTATACTCGTATTCTTTTGACATGAAATAATAAAAGTTGAAGAAAAATTCAATTTGGTGAATGGTGAATTTACTAGAGACTAGAATCTCGAGACTAGAGACTGGAGACTTGAGACGGGGTAAAAACATAATTGGATCGATTTACGGCAAAGGTGATTACTTGAAAACTTATTTTTTCGGCTACTCCTCTTCCATACTCCATACTCCATAATAAGAATTAACAAGAAATTATCAAAAAGAAAAAGAATCCTGACAAAAAATATCCACAAATTCTTACAAAACACTCTTTATCTTACATAGTATAACTTTTAAACTACGATAGTTTAAAAGAGAAAAAAGAGGAAAATACATCATGTAA
Organism: Sminthurinus aureus; assembly: GCA_034698265.1. Lineage (NCBI taxonomy): Eukaryota > Metazoa > Arthropoda > Collembola > Symphypleona > Katiannidae > Sminthurinus > Sminthurinus aureus. The sequence goes on from JAQGBH010000021.1 coordinate 54,223, forward strand.
AATTACTTTTTTATTCAAGATTTGAGGAAGAAAAAGATGAAGGAGGAAAAAAGTAGAAAAAGATGAGGCGAGAAGACTTGGGAGGAAGAATTAAAAAGTCAAGCAGTTATTATTACATTATTGAACTTTTTTTACAAGTTTTTCATGCATATTTCATAATGTTACCCTCCTCTGCTTGTTATCCTTTCGTTTCTTTACCTGTCACATGTACAATGTATAATATACAGTATAGAGTGAAGGGAAGGATGAAGAAATACAAGTAGACAATGTACTACTGCTCCTATACTGTTGTAGTATGTAGTGTGCAGTATGCATTATGTGCTGCAATGAGTGAAACAGTTAGGGTTGTCTTATTATCAGCATCAAGCGGAGAAAAAGTCTAAAAAGTTTTGCTCTGTTACTCTTTTTCCTCTCCTCCTTCTCTATTCCTCCGCAGCTCCGTTTGGTGAGTAATGTTTACAGATATGTATATGTATGTGCGCGGATGGGAAAAGTGAAAGGCTTCTTCTTTGAGAAGAGTCCTGCCATATTCAATATTGAACTGTGCATACAGTTTATATTGGGTTCAGTTGCTCTCCTCTGACTTGACTCTTTACTTGACTTGACTTGACTTGGGTGGGTTGTCCATGCATACATCTGTGTGTGTGTGTGTGTGCAATCGCAAAAGTTAAATTGAGAGCCACTTTTTCTTCTTTGTTTGTTTTTCTTCCACCCTTTTCTTTTTTCATGGGTTTCTTCCTATAGTTTTGTAAGACGTGTGTGTATAAGTGTGTGTGTCAAAACCGACGAGTGTACATTGTACAATGTACATATGTACGCTCAACGTTCAATGCTCATGATGTGGAGCCGCATTAAACTTATTTAGTATGCGTCCTTTTGCCATGTATGAGGTAAGAGGAATGAGGAGGCTGTAGATTGTGGATGGATGGATGGAAGACAAATAGCCTGTGAGTATGAAAGTAGTAGAAGTAATCGTAGTGGTGTTGGTGGTGTATGTCTGTGTGTTCTATATGCAATATTTATAATGACAAGAGATGTAGAATGGAGAAAGCCTGTGTATTTTGGTGGATGGATGGATGGACGGATGGATGGATAGATGACTGGAGACTAGAGAGTTTTACTTTGAACCAAGAAGAAAAACCTTTTTCTTCTTTGGCTTGGTTTGGTTTGGTTTGGTTTGGAACTCAAACTGGAAGGACGAGGGCTAAGTTGTTAAAGTGAAGTTCACGTCGACTGGAAGATCAAAAAGGGAAAAGGCAGAGGCGAATTTTCATGAATCAAGGAAAGAAAGCAAAACGGAGTAATAAGAAAGAGGGATGTAAAATATCCAGTGTCTAGTATGGTGTATGGTGTACGGTGTAGACATGTACTTTGGTACTTTGGTAGTAGCAATTTTTAGTCATCTGTGAAGATCCATACATACTTTATGCCTTTATGTCTGCTAGTCAACTGCTCAACTGCTTTTTCTTCATATAGTTGACTTTGAGTTTACTTAAGCAAGCCAAACCAAGCCAAGTCGGCAAGCTGAATGTTAAAAGTTTGATGGATGGGAATAAATCCTATGCATAAACATCCCAAAAACCTATTCTTCTTTCGTCATAATTTAAAAGTCCCTGTCAGCTTGGATCTCTCTCTCTCTCTCTCTCTCTGTGTGTGTGTGTGTCTGTGTACATACTTATAATAAACCATAGTTTTTTTCTCCTATACTTTCTTATAATTTCAAAAGGGCAGGAGCTGAGCCAGTATATCTGTATTCAGTTTTCACTATATTCAGTCCATTCAAGTACACACATGAATACACGGACTATTTATGAATGTACAAGTGCAAACAGGCGAGATTTCTGGTCGGGTCTTTGATTACTCTTCTTTTTAATCCTGGAGCCAAAATCTGAATTTCTTACGACTTATGAGTATGACGCAGAGTCAGTTTTAATTGTAATCCCCGTTGTTCATCATACATACATACTCCTGTACTTAATATTCTTGTACAAATAAAGTAGAAGGGTTTTTATCATCATTATTATTATTATCAGTATTCCGATGCTTGTATTACTCTGCTCTATGAGTTTGTATGCAATGTATACTTGATATTTACCAAAGTGAAGAGGTTCTACTAGAATATATTGAGGTTTTTTATCCATTTAGTTTTGTACGATTGCTTGTGATTTGTGATAGAATGAGAATGAAATGAAAATGTCATCATGTTCTTGATTGTGAGAGAAGAGGAAAATAAGAATGCAAAGTGTAGTTGTAGTTGTTCTTGTATTTGTATTTGTATTTGTACAAGGGTTGTTGACAACGGAACTGAGTTTGAATTCTCCTATATTTGATATTGAATATTGTACAAGTTAATCTAATCTAATCTTTGTCTTGTTTGTTTGTGCGTGTCTTTGACAGATTTTTATGCACAAGTCTGCAATGCAACTGCAGCAACAACAACAACAAGCAGCAGCGGTGGCTCAACAGCAAGCAACCGGAGGACCTAACCTCGGTCATCATGGACAACATCAGTTGATGCGAGCCGGTTCCAGTTCTGGCTCGGAAAGTGGAGCTCTATCCAAGCCACACCAATGTCAGCAATGCCTCAAATCCTTCTCCTCCAATCACCAATTGGTTCAACACATCCGTGTTCATACTGGAGAAAAACCGTACAAATGTAGTTATTGTGATCGCCGATTCAAGCAACTGTCCCATGTTCAACAACATACTCGTCTTCATACCGGTCAGTCTCATTATTTCATACATATTTTTTTTAGCATTTCTCATCCGTTTACAAAAAATTCATAATCATAAAAAGCATGGTCAACATAATACGCACAAATTTATCCATTCCATCATCTCATGATCCTATGGGCTATGATTTAGGGTGATACAGAGAGATCGAGATCGGCATACATGTAGAACAATTACCATTTTTCTATACCCTTTATTCTACATGTATTCTAGTATTCTAGTATTCTACCCGTATACGTGGATCTTGATACACTTTCATTGATTAGAAAGGGGGAAAGGGAATGAAAAAAAATGGATGGCGGGAGTGGTGGATATAATATTAATAATGAAAAACTCCCTGGTTCTCCATGATTTTTTTTTCGGACCACCATGTTATGTAAGGATTCGGAGTTGGTACGGAGTTTGGTCTATATTCTATATGCATGTAGCATACATTATTTATACTGCATCGAGATGAAAAAAATCTACCCGGGATCTCTTTATACTACATATAGGAATATAGGAGAGTACTATACTTGATAGAACCGATAGGGCATTGAGCATTGAGCATTCATTCACCGGGCAGGCAGGCAGGGAGCTGAGGTTAAATCCTAGGGCGTGGTGTATTTTCACCCGAATCGGACCCATCCCTTTCTTTCTTTTTCTCCTTGATGCTTGATGCATAATGCATAATACATCGGGTATTATTTAGTTCTACCAAATATGTATATGAGTCGGTGTAATGTGTATTGTGTATGATACCATCTATTTATGGTTCTCTTTTTTCTCATCCACAATCCACACACACAAAGTCCGTGCAATCAAATCTTTGAAAAGTACATTCGTGTGTTTTTCCCTGGAAACCTTTTTCACTCTCCACTCTTTCTCTAATTCTCTTTACATACATATTTTAATGTTTCTTCCTTATTTATATATTATATTCTACATTCTACACAACTGTAGTTCATACAAGTTTGTACGTCGTGAGTAGTAGTAGTATAGTAGTGGAGGTGGTAGTACCCGGTGAAATTCATTAGTTTCCGTCATTTAGTCTGCCTGATTTCACCTTTTCATTTGTTCTCGTTTGCGCAATCATTTTTCATTAGGTTATTCGTGTATGTGGATGGAAAAAACCCCTGGTTTTTGCCGAATCCGATTTTTTATTCTTCAAAAAGAAACAAAATCACACGCAAAGAAAGAAATCAGTATTCAGTAACCATACTAAATATACAAATGTAGTAGAGAGTATAGAGAATATCAGTAGTAGTTGGCCGTTAGCATTCATTTCATTTCGTCTCACACATAGAAAATTATACCAAGTTTCCTTTTTTCCATGTAGCTATTATTAGGCAGTTAACAATAACATGGAACATGGACAAGCTTAATGGAGGCCAGAATCCATGTATCTTGAGCCTTGAATGTTACACAACATTTTGCACTGTTATTTTTGCATCATTGTGTATTGTGTGTGTAATGCTGGTGTAAAATAAAAAGTAAAAAGGGCACACATTCATTGAGCATTGAGCATTGAACATTAAACAACAACAAGATGAAAAGGGGTAGAAAAAAATTTGCATGGAGTACACGTTCACAAATATTATAGCATTGCAATACGTGTGTAATGTGTAATTTACTATTTGCAAAGATGAAAAGACTGTTTCTCCTCATGTTAACGTATAGTCAAATAGTATTGTCATTCATGTTTATCATTCCCATTCTGGATTCTCGAGACTCGAGACTCGAGTCTCTGGATTCTAAATTCTAGATTGTGTTTTGTATCGTGTTGTTGAATGAATTAGAGTATTTTATTACAAGTAATTTTACTACTCCCTTTTTTTGCCCTGAACCGTACATCGTACAATCGTACATCATTCCATACAGTAGTTCCAGAGTCATAACAACATAAAAATAGAATGCACATTAAAATTCAATTCACATTCAAATGAGATCTTGTGGTTTCCCTTTCTCCTTTTCTCTCTCTCTCTCTTGCTGGTTCTTGGTCTGACTTGACCACGCAATGGAATTTTATGTGTCCATCTTATAGCAACTAGAATGGATGCATAATTTTTTTAATATTATATGAACGTTTAAAAAGTTTATGTATGCATATAAATGATATTGTATGTGGATATCTAAATATTATTGCTAAGACACACTTTAATTTCCCTCCCTTTTCTTCTTCTATTTTTCTTATGGTGGGAAGTGACTTTAATTCATTATCATGTATTTGTAATGTGTAAGTTGAACTCATGATATGATATGATTTGATGTTCATGCTCAATGCTTTTGTCTGATTATAATTTTTATTAGTATTATCATTATTATTATTATACTGACTACTGACTGTATACTGTAACTAGTAGAAAGTAGATACGGTAGGAGAATGATGATTTTTTTACGACATTACATGTATATAATATTTTATCTATAATAATAATAATAATTTATAAGCTACAAGTAATATATGTACATCGTACATGAAGGATGAGCGAAGAACAGTTTACGAAATGCATGTCTATTTTGTATCACTGTGATGTGATGTAATGTAATGTAGTGGAATATGAGGAATGAGGATGATGCCATAACATATCAAATCCTATCACACATGCAATATACAGAGAAAGAATGGAAGTAACAATTCAACTCCGTTTTACTAGACCACCTATTGAGATCAGAACCAATATTTTTTTTATTATGATGATTATGATGAGGTCGTTAAAACCTACCTTTATCGTGCATTCATTGACTATTGACTCGAGTCTCGAGTCTCGAATATTCCTTATCATATGATATAAAAATACCTATATTATGTACAGGGATAGTTGTGTATGAAAATGCATTCATAATCATGGATAGTAAAAAAAAGAAGAAGGAATAGGATAAAGGAGCAGTAGGAGTATGTATGTTTTAGTAAGATGATGAGACATGAGACTGTTTACGTTCCGTGTTATCATCATCATCATGATACTCGGTGAATGGCCGTGAGGGTCTCAAGTATCACCCAAAAGTATCTTTCTTTCTCTACTCTTTCGTTCTACATCTAGCATCTAGTACCTACCCTATATGAAGAGAGTTGGTTAATATGTGTTCAAGTGGGGACTTGAGCCCATATTAAATACATATATTGTACAGTGAACAGTGAACAGTTTTGAAGGGTGATGTAACTGGGAGTCTTGAGTATGAGTTTGAGGGAGCTTAGAGAAAAGATCCAAATAAGTAATTATATGCATGCATAATAATATAATAATAAAATGGAAATGAAAGAGTTATTTGCCTCTTGATCATCCCAAGAAGATTCAGCATGAGACTTGTGAATTCTGAATGTTGAGCATTGAGCATTGGGTTAAATGGAGGAAGTAAAGGAAAATAAGAATATGACGATATACAGATATAGATACAAAACTCTGGATACTCTGGATTCTCTGGATTCTGGATAGTACAGATACATAATATAAATAGTAAGGAGATAGTATACCTTGGAAAAATAGATGTGTATAGGAAAATACATAAATTTTTTGTGTATAAGAAAGATAGACAGAGAGATCGAGAGAGAAAGAAGAACGTCGTAAGTCGTAAAAAACGGTGAATCGAATTTGAATCCTTGCCGTCGCACCGATAAAAAATGCAATTAAAGGGGAAAGTAATTACCTTGACTCTCTTTTTCAAGTCTCAAGTCAAGGGAGTAGAGAGTAAAGAGTAGAGAATGAGCGATAGAGAGTGAGACTAAGAAATTAAAATGGTTTTGTCCTCTTTTTCCTTTTCCAAACTCCAAACTTGACTTAATTCCACTTCTCACTAGTGCTCAACTTCTTTCTCTCTCTTTCTCGTCTTCCTCATTCGCATATCATTTTATATCATAGGATCACAGGCTCATGGAAGGTGGAAGCTGGAAGTGCACAGTACATCAAATCATGTCTGTCTCCTACATATATACATATATCATTTCCCTCCTGTTAAATAGTAAATGTGGGCTCCCTTCACCACAATTTTTCATCTTTACTTTATTATCTACTCTGACGGTTTACAGTTTACACATACACACATTGAATACGATATACGATACTTAATACTTGATACTTAACCTGGAATTTAATTCATGACAGTTTTTGACTATACGTTCGTTGTATATATTAGATCTATCTATCTTATTATGCAAACAAGTAATACACACATGTAAACTTATTCATGCAAATTATTATTATTATTATTATGCAATCTCTTTTATTTTCTTTGTGTAGTGGGTTAATTGCCATGTTTATATTTTTATGAGCATCGAACTTTGTGGAAAGTATAGAAAAACTAAAAGGAAAATGAAAAATCTGTCTTTTGTCAAATCTTTTAGTAGAATAAGAAACAAAGAAATTCAGTAGTGAAAGAGTCGAGAATCGAGTCGTGCAGAGAAGAAAAGCCTTTTCTTTCTTAAAAGTCATACGTGTAGTCCGTATTCTGTAGTTTGTAGTCGATGTGAATATGTATGATGATGTATAAACAGGACGGACCAAAAGACAAAGAGCAAGTCAGAAACAAAGAAGAAATGTGTCTAAGAAAGAAATAAAGAGTAAGCTATGAAAAAGGACATAAAAGAGACATGCACACATGATGTATAAAATTTAATGTGAATTGTGAATTGACTATGAGACTTTCTTTGTTAGTTTTGGTTAGTAGTTGGAAATAAAATGGAGACATTACCCGGACTCCATTACAAACCCTGTACCGTGTACCATGTACTTTTAATGTTGAGACGGTTAAAATGACAATGACAACGAACAACGAGGATGGAGCAAGTAGAAAGAGTATTTAAAACTGAACAGGAATAATTTAAAGGGAAAAAAGAAGAAAAGAGAATAAGAAAAAGAAGTCGTACGTTCTACTTCTACTTTGTACTTTGTCATATGTAGAGTGTAGATTGTAGAGTGTAGCTCAACAACTAATAATAGTTGCTCATAATTCCATCATAAATGTTATGTTAGGTTATGTTATAGGTTTTGTCTCTATTCAAGATTCAAGATTCAGGCGCTAGCTGTAGTTTGTAGTTTAGTTTTACAAAGTTGAAAGAATGTAGGAAAGAGTGGGTTGGGTAGTAGTGAGTTAAAGAATTTACAAAGAAGTAGAAATTGAGAGAGTGGAGATGGAGAATAGGACTAAAAAAGGAATAAATGTTGGCGACAAAAGATCGTTATGCGACAAGTTATAGAATTATAATGAGACTGTGGAAAAAACCTCCAACTTCTTTTCCTCATAAAATTATCAGAGAATAATAATATAAAATGTTATGCGAGTTTCTTTCCCACTTTCTCTTTTCATGTTCTTTTTGCACATACTACACACTACATACTAGTAGTCAGTTTTTCTATCCATAGTTTAAGAATGTTTGAGAATTCACATATGATGATGATGCTCATGATGACGTGTTGATGTTTTGCTCATTTTCTTCTCCTCCCATTTCTATTCCATTTGTATTCATGTAATTGAGAATTGAGAGCAAGCGGATTCTTCAACGCCAGAAACAGCCAGAAAGTAACTTTGTCTCTAGTCTCCAGTTTAAAAATTAATTTGTACATTGTACATACAATTTTTGAATCTGCTCCGTTTTTACTTTTTACTTGTACTTTTTAATAACAATAATTGTTTAGTGGAACATTTTCCGTTCTACGTTCTTGGTGCAAAATTTCAACGTTTAAAACGGTGTAGATTGAACTGAAGCCATAAATGAGACAAATTAGATTTGATTCTTGGAACTATTTTTATTTATTGAAAATTCAAAAGATGTTTTTCGTTTTCAAGCCTTTATTTAATAATTTACTAATTATAAATAGTTATAGTTATAATCACGATCGTAGGAGCTTGACGTTGTTGTTGTTACAGTAGTTGACTTGACAATTTACAATACATTGAAAATTGAAAAGAGTTGAAAGTGTTTGACAGTTTATGGAAATTTTTGTAGAGTACATAGGTTGATAGTATGATGGTTGATTTGAAAAAGCTTTTAGTTTCAGTGGTTGATTCATTCATTCATTCAGGGTAGAAAATGTATAGCCGGATGTATCGGTTGATGAGTGGCTTATGGCTTACGGCTTTTTATGAGCCTCTCTTCAAATTTCATCTTTCTTGAGACTTGAGACATGAATAAACTCTAGTAGGAGTAACTAGAAAATGTATATCATTTTAAATATCCGTCTGTATGTAGTATGTAATATTTGAATGTTTGAATGCTGATAATTGATAGTACATGTTGAATGTTGAATATTGATATGGAATCCCAAGTTTGTATTTTCATACCATTGCATTGTACTTTTTCATATTCATTGGTATTGTATATTGCATTTGTAGACTATTGTATTGTATTGTTTTTTTATCAAAACATTTTGGGGAGGAGAATGATGAAAGTAAAGTGCATTCACTCACTTGACTTGACTCGACGACTCGACTCAACTCACCCCGTTTTAGAGTTTTCCGGTCCCTCTCTTTCTCACTCATTCACTCACTCACTCTTCCTTCCTCCACGCATTATATTTTTACTTGATTGTACTTGAAGAAGCCTATATAAAGAATAAAGAAGAAGCCTTTGGATTTTACATATTCTATATTCTCCTCCAAACTCCAACCTCCAACAACCGCATTAGAATGAGAAGCTCATCTCTTCAAGTGGAAAAAGAGGGGAGTTCAAAAAATACGGATATGGAATATGGATATGGGTATGGATATGGATATGAATCCGATTCCGAATCTGGGGGTAGTTAGTATTTTGGAGTTCGTAGTTACTGATCAATCATGCTCTCCTCCTCATACTTAATAAATGCGGTTTCCATAATATAATCAGAATCCCAAGAGCCAAGAGTCTCTACTGTCTAATGTCTACGATCTACCCTTTGTATTTTGTATAATGCATGTCATGTTAATACTATAGGGAAAAACATCCGTAGGCTTTATATCAAATACGTAGAACAGGTCTATCCAAGTTTGGTATTTTCACATATTTTACTGTATAAAAATCCATTTTATTTGTATACTCTAAATACTCGAGTCTAGACTCTAGACTCTATACAGATATAGTATAGAATATAGTACCGTATGTCTTCATGTTTTTTGGTCTGACCAAAGTTAAAAAGTAAATTGAGTCTGTCGACGGTAAATGCAGAGTGACATTTGCAGAAGGAAAAGAGGAAATGGAGCAAAGACGAGAAGGGAAGGCGTGCTGGAGGAAAAAGGAAGAAAGAACAGAAGGGTTAGGGCAAGCACTGAGCATTGAGCATTGAACGTTGAGCACTAACTTGTGAGTACTGTGAACATGTGGAAAATTCCGTCTTTTTTTTCAAAGCACTTAATGTTTTCTAGACGGGAACGGGCAACATGGAGCGTAGAACATGGACGTATGTAGTATGTACATATGAGTATACGTGTTGTTGTTCTGCAATCAAAAGAGGCTATGGAGTATGGAGGAAGAAAAAGAGGCAGAGAAATAGAGAGAGAGACTGAGGGAGAAAAACGTAGAACGGAACTTCCGCACTAATTTCCGTAGAATTTTAATCTACTGCCTTGAGAATTATTATTTATTTTTTGTTTGAACTATACCAACTCCTTTCTCTCCATGTATTTGTACTTGGACGAAAAGTCATATCATAATAATAATAATAGTAATCGTAGTAATATAGATTACAGTTTCTTACGGTTGAACACTGGAGCAGACCGGCAATGACCAAGTCATTTTTTCCTACATACCTCCACCACAAATCTGAATCTGGATTCTGGATAAATGGCGAGTGAAAAGAATCAAGATAAAATCTTTCCTTCGTCCTTCATCTATTCATATATGTATTCCACATTCCATATTCCATGGTTTGCCGGTAGCCGGTAGCATGAACGTTGATTAGCTCGTCAAATCCATGATCCAAATCCATCTGATTTCAACTTTTCCATCGAATTCCATTCAGTCTTCATTCTGTCTAGTGTATGGTGCAAAATTCTCCTGCTCCTGATGATGACGATGATTAGAAATTAGAACTAAAGGGAATTATTTGAATGCAAAATGTAAAGAACTCTGAAAAGAAAGTAGGAAAAATGTCCACAGATTCCCTAATACGTTTTTTGAGCCATTCAACTTTATTCATTCAACTACTATAGCTACTAGCTACTAGTAAATCCTGTGTAAAGTGTAAACGTAGACTTTAGAAAAAGTAGGAATGAAAGAAAGAAACTCTAAAGAGAAACCCCAAGAAAGAGAGCGAGAACATTGGTTGACGGTAATAAATGAGTAATTATGGTTTGGTTTGGCTTGGAGTTGGGAGTTTGGAGTGCTGAATGAAAACGTCCAGCCATTTCTGATTTGTGACTGTGACTGTTTTTGACTTGTATAATCTAGTTGTACGTGTGGGTGTGTGGTGACTTGAATTCAACCCAAACCAAAATCCAACCAAAGCCAACTGATTGAGACATGTGTAAATTGTATACCAAATGCATACTGAACTTTGGCTCGGTGATTTAAACTTGGCATGTCATACTAAACTCCAAAATCTAAGCTCTGTGCTTCATTTCATCTCTTGAACTCTAATTATTCTGTGGTTATTTCCAAGGAGCTGGAATCTAGAATCTGGAATTTGAGGTTATGAAAAAAACCTCTCGGCAAAATTCCTAGAGGGTGACATTGAATTCTGCCCTTCCATTTCTTCAGTTAATACGAAGCAAAACAAACAAACAAACCTGCAGCAGTTTTCAGCTTACCTTCGTTATACTCTTATACCGGAGTACTTAGTTTGAAGCATCCGTGTGAATCGGTTTCAATTGTATTGTTTTTTTCCTGTTGGCATTCCACAATCAGGTTTTACATCCTCATGATCATTTTGAATGTGTCAAAAGAGCATCATTTGTGTATTTTTCTTAGTCATATTACATCATCTATTTGTATTGGTAATTTGCATCTGTATTCAACTCACCCACCTGCGTTGTACTATGTATGCACATGGCATACAAGAGCTGCCCCAAATTTGTTATCTAACTTTTGTACTTTGTACAATTAAAATTTACATACTAAATACTAAATACTACCACCTGATTAGCATCAAGCATCCAACAAAATAAAAGGGCACAAAAAGTTGAATTTGAATTTGAATTTCCGTCTCTTGTTTTTTCTCACCTCTTGACAATGCAGGTGAACCTGAAACCTTTCTTTTCTTTCTTATTTTCAAGATACAGTGGGCCTTTTGCCATGACCATCATCATCATGATCGATAAAAAATGCTAGGATAAATAGACAGGAAAATATGAGTTTTTTTTCATCCAAGTTGGTTGGTTGGTTCTAGTTGTTTGATGCAGATTAGGATACACTTGCTCTACAATTTTCTATTCAATTGACGAGGAATGAGGAAAGAGAATGAAAAGGTGTTGAAAGTTGAGAGTTTATAGTTTCGAGTTGAGACATTGTTCTCACCTTGTATGTATTATGTATTGTACACACAATACATAGAATACGGAAGAACATAATGTTAATGTTAATAATTCCGCCATCAATAACAAGTTGTCCAATACACCATCATTATGGTTATTATCATTATCATGCTCCATCCTCGATCTTGGATCCTCATTCAACTTGAAATTTAGAGAACAAGAAAAAGTTATGAATGGCCCCAGAAAAAAAGAGTGATCCTATTGATAGGTAAAAAGGTTTTAACACCTTTCAAATTAAGGGGGTCTTTCCTCCTAGAAAAAAATGAGGGTTAGATTACCTGAACCTTTTTAAAAATTTATTATCGATAGGGTACAGCGTACAAGGTACACAGTTTAGAGTGGAGGCAGATTGTAGACAGTAGACAGCCGAGTAGTGAGTTGAAAGGTCCCATGTTGTGGCCTTGTTTATTTCCTTACATTTTCAACCCTGGTTAACACACATCACACTTTTACATGTTGAGAACTTGGTTTTGGTTTTGCTTGTCTGGTGTCTGTTGTCTGGTTACCGGTTATTGATTGTTGATTGTTGATTGTTGAATGAGTGTAGCATACAGGATTATTTATGTAATGGATATTATTGCTCATGGGGTAATTGAATCTCGTCAACATGATGATTTGGCGTTAAAAGTCTAGTCTATTGCCTATTGACTCATGATATTTATTATATATGTACATTTTTTCATTCGCATTGTGGTCAGTTGTCTTTTCCTCTTAAAATCTTTCAACTTATAATAATGATGGCACCTTTGAATAAGAACAAAATAACATAATAATAAGAGCATCAAATTCATTGTAATAAAAAAGAAGAGGACATTAGATGAGTTAAAAAGAAGGAACGAAAAATGCAAAAGTAGTCTACAGTCGAGAGACGAGAGTGGAGAAAGAAAGTGTGAATACACAAGTGCAGGCTGGATTTTTAGTATTTCAAGACTCAAGACTTGAAGGCAAAGAGCGTGTAGAGTGTAAAGTGTAGAGTGTAGATACGTACAGAGCAGACTACAGACTTTGAAAAATTAATGATGCCAAGTTTTTGTTTTTGATTTTGATCTCGTTCCTTCATTATTTTTCCAGAGCGTCTTTTCTCCATTCCATCTCCAATCTCCACGCACTCTACACTGTATTAAACACTGACATTGTGAATTGTGAGTTTACGTGAGATTCGGATGCTCGGATTTTCCAGGCAAAGGAAAATAAAGAAAGAAAGAAAGAAAAAGAAAGATGTATTCACATGTTTTTTCTTCGTCACCGTCTTCTGTCTTCTTCTTAATTTTCCTGTTCGTCTTCTTCTTACGTTATGTTATTTCGTTAGTGTCTGATGTTTCTTTACTTTTTCTTTTCTTTTTCCTTTTGTATGCTATGATAAAACTGGAAAAACCTATCGTGTATGGAGTATGGTGTATGGAGCATGTAGAATGTATAATGTAAAATTATACAAGTTTGAAAGTATATTTGTTTTCTCTATAAAAATGTATAAAAGTCTCGAGTCTAGATTCTAGATTCTAGAATCTAGAGTCAAGACAGTAGAGTACAGATACTAGAGAGACTAGAGACTAAGGTAAAGTTTTAAGCTTTTTTGACGGCAGGGAATCTGGCAGTCTGTCCATGTTATTCTTTCCTCTTTCCACTTTTCTTATGCATAGGTAAATAGGCAAAAAATGTAATGAAAACATTTATAGTAAATCATAGGAAAACATTGTAAAAAGTCAAAGTCAACCAAGCCAAAAGAAGATGTAGATGTAGATGGAGAAGAGTAGAAGAAAGCCAAGACGAAAAGTGGATATACAAGTCTGTATGTCTATATTATGCATATTATGCATAATAACATGTAGGAAAAGTTTCTACATTTATAATTGCAGTTTTTACAGACGGAGAGGGAGATAGACGAAGGACGATACATATTTAAATAAAAGTAGGGAAGAAAGAGAGGGTGAAAGAACATGGATGTATCTAGTACCCAGCAGATATGTAGTAAAGGATAGATGCATGACTTTGTTGGAGTAGTAAAAGAAGAATGGAAGAGACGGAAACTTCATTAAAACATCAAAACTTTTTTCAGTTTGCTCCGTGTGTATGTGTGTGTGTGTGTGTGTGTTTGTGTTGTTGTTATAAATACATATGTTGATAAATTTGCACCTACACATCCATCCAAAGTTATAGTGCTTTCAACTCACATCCCACATGTACATGCATGCAAAATGAAGCCAGAGTTGCCTTTGTCTTATGTCTACATCTACATCTGCAAATGCACTACTATAGAATCTAGAATCTAGATATACATAATAGATTTTTATTGGAATCATCCCATCCGCTTTCTTACCGGTAAAAATCCTTTTTTCAAATCCCCGCTCATCTCTCTCAGCTTCTCACTACTTTTTTACCCTGAGCTTTTAGCATCGTCTTAGGTTCTTTGACGTTCTTTTCTCCTTTCATTTTTCATCATCTTTCATCATGCTCCTCTTTGCTGTTTGTTTGATACAACAAGCTGTGCATCGGACTATACACTTTATACTTTATACATTGAGTATTCAGAATCTTGTCGTTAATTAGCTCACAGCTCAAGCTCAAGTCGGTGTGTTAAATTTTGATGTAGACCAATAGGATAAACAAATGAATGTTCCAAGTTCTAGTTCTAGTTCCAGGTTGGAGGTTGGAGGTTCCAAGTACACGGATTATGCATGTGGATGTTGTGTATTTTTAGTGAGATGCACAGTGTACAGTGTACAGTTTATAGTACAAGATATTTAGGTACAAGACATGAGACGGTGGTATAATTGAGTTTGCATTTTTCTGAGGAAAGTGTAAAATATGAAAATTTTCATCCTTTTTGAATAAAAAATTAATCCTGTTGTCTTTCTCTCATGTACAGTGTAAGATACATTGTAGTTCATTGTACTGATTCATGAATAGGTAAATAGACCAGAGTGGGTGTGAGGTGAGGAGGATTCAAATTCAGATTTTCAAAATTCCAAATTCAAAATAGACCCAGATTTTTAAAAACACGAGATGGTGAGGGAAAGAAGGGAGAGGGAAAATTAGATTGTACAGTGTACACCATTATTTAAAATTTCAGGAAGAAAAGACAGAAAGAAAGAAAAGAAAAGGAAAAAGAGTAGGAAAAGCGACCTCCTGCTGTTTCGTGTCTACACCTTCTGACATGTTTTATCTTTGTCGCACTCTTCCTCGCTCGCTCTTTTCTTCTTTTTTCTTTGTTCCACGCTCATTTCTTCTCTTTTTCTATTCTCTCTTCTCCACTGCTGCGGATTTCAGTTGAGTCTAAATTAATGATGTGATAGGGTGTGTGTTTTTCTCGCTACTCTCTCTCTCTCTCTCTCTCTCTCTCTCTACTGTCTACTTAACAACCTTTATAAATGCAAAGGATCCAAAGGACGAGGCATGTAAGCATGAACTGAAAACGAAAACTGGAAAGTGAAAAGCAACAACAATACAAAAGCAAAAATCTTATTCCGTTTTGTAGGCATGGAGAATGGAGAAGAACTGGAAACAAAACAATACGGCGTAATCAATAGTGATTAAAGACATTTCGTCTACAAAAGTTGAAATTTTCACTACGCATATACATTGTACATGTAATAAAATCATAAATGCTCATTTGTGCCAGTATTTATAGTAAGAATTCAACAAATGTTGTGGACATTTTTCATTTATCGTAAGAGTTTGTAGTTTGTAGTCAATTTTCAATTTCCAAGAAATGTCATTGCGGATGAAAATTCGCAAAATTTATTAATAAAAAGTGGAGGACGGAATGAGACTGGACAGACCAGAGTGGCCACTGAGCGCACATTCTAGGTCGGTCAATGGGTTACAGGGATTTGTTGGAGGAAATTCTTGAGATTTTTGTAGGGGATATTGAAAATTGAAATTTGGTTCATCTCCTTGATTCCAGCATTTTCTACAGTAGATTGGAAATATGTTGAAGAATGGAGTAAAGGGTAGACGTAATTTAATAACGAGCTCAATAAAAATTTCAAAGTATTGATAATACGACGAACGGAGGGACGTTCTCAGTTGCTCAAATTTTTTCACTCAACCGAACAATTATGACATTCAACATTAGCATTAGCATGGGAGAGAGACTGACTTGTGACTTGTGAGAGGGGGAGAGAAAAGTGAAGAATGAAGAATGCTTGTTCATTTCTTGTTTCGTTCTCCGTCGAGTCGAATCGAGTCGATTTTGATGGTGATGGTGATGTTGATGTTGAACTGTCTGTCGGTGACTGCAAGTCGTCAGGCGGTGGGGACGTAAGGAAAAATGAAGATGACAGACGGGAAGCCAAGACAGAGTCATGGAAGAAAGCGAAGAGAGAGAGCGAAAGAAAAAAGTCATGTTCATGTTGATGTGAAATATTAAAAATTGAATACAAACGAAAAATAGGAAAAGAAGTAAAGTCAATAATTAATTAACTGTCTCGTTCACGAGTTGCTTCATTCCGATGTCGTCGTCCTTCTCGTCATCGTCATCGTCTTCATCATTCGCGTCTTGTTTACAATATGAAAATACAAAATACCATACGGTTTTCTCATGACATCCTTGTTCAATGTTCAAGGTCTTGAGACTTGAGTCTCGAGTCTCCAGACATGTCTGCTTCTTTCTATTTACATTTTTTGGGAAATTTTCATGGCATTAGCTCAATGTGATGTGATGTGTAGGATGATGATGATTTTTCATCTATCCAGTTCCTTCTGTATTATGTATTATGTAAAAAGTTGGATGATACATAATACATAATACATAATATATTACATATTACATAATATGCATGTTGTTGTATTTTGTATGCATTCTTTACCTAAATGAAATGTTGTTTGGACACAAGAGACTCAAAACTCAAGACTGGAATGAGCTGAGAGTGGAAGAGTGGAAAGTTGAGAGAGGAGAAAGGAAGAGAGGACACATAAAAAGTCAAGATATAAAAAAAGTGAAGGATGTATGGAATGAGGTTTTCTCACAAACATAATAAGTTTTTTAATAAAGATTTTTTTCCCTTGAGTTGACTTGTGAGGAAATTACGTAGAGCAGCCTTGTTTTCCCCGTTTCTACATTCTACATTCTACATAGTCGCCCTTTCTTTTTCTATCTACTTCCACATCCACTTCCACTTGCTCTCCTTACTCAATTTTGCAAAGACAAGAAAGACAAGAAAAAGAGGAGGAGAAGATGAGATAAAAAGAGCTTTTTCTTTTTTCTTGCCTTTTCAACTAGATTTCTAGGAAACGTAAAAATCTAATGTTAAATAAAAGTATGTAATGAAATATGCATAAAGGACATTGTATATTATATATGATACACGAGAAATAATAATCAAGAAATTGTGTCTTTGCACTACATACTAGATGCTTGATTCTAAATTCTAGATTCTACATGCTAAACACACACACACTTGTACTTTTCATATGTTGTTCTCCTTCAAATATCATACTATCATAATGAGAATTCCGTGTCTTTTTTTTCTTTATTTTTTCATTGTATTAATTTAAACTGAGAGAATGGTGAGTGGTGAATGGTGAAAGCGTAGGAAGAAAAATTTAAAGAATATGGATACGAAAGAGAAACAGAGAAAAGACACGATGGAATTAAAACAAGAGTTTATGTTATACAAAAAACAAAGAAACAACCATACACGAAACAGTATAAAATATGCATTTTCCCCTGTACACTGTTCACGGAAAATTGTACATCTTTCCCTTTTGTCTTTTCTTTATTTTTTATTGTATATTGTATACATATATACATACTAGATACTGGATGTGTGAATTTTCTTTTGCCTCCCTCCCTCCAAGCCTCCTCCTCCTCCTCCGTCTTCTTCTCCTGACTTAATTAATTTTTTTAATAAACCCCATTTCCCCCTCATTTTTTCCTATTCGTCCACGCGTTGATAATAACTGAATTATTAAAAACAAACTCTTTTCTTCCTATTCCTACTCACACTCGTACTTGCACTGGGACTGGAACTGGAACTCGTATTCATATTCGTATTCGTATATATATTCATACATTATTCCTACTTTGTCCTTCCCTCATCGCTTCATCTCCTCGGTCGACGTTCAGTTCTATATTCTATATGTACGATATGGTATACAAAATGAACATGGCATTTGATATTTATGTATGTGCTTGCTTTGAAACAAAAGTCCCAGTTATTTAAAATCTATACATGTAAATATGGGATACGACTGCTCTTACTCTTTCGCTTCCAGTTTGCAACGTGATACAGTAATACAGTGTTTCCCCATATCCACATTTCAATATAAGTCCATATTACATGCGAGAAATGTGAATGTTCATTTGGCTCGAGTATCGAGTCTCGAGGCAGAAAAGCAAAAAATATCTAGAATCAAGAATCCCAATTTTATTAATATCGAAAAGGCGAGTGATGTAATGTATATATTATGGCGTATGGCTTTGTGCATGCAGTATGCAGATATTCCACTGCCTTTCAAAGCAGCAAACAAATGGAGTATCAAAACTATAGATATGTACTGATTTTTAACTCTCGGAGGATTCCGATTACAATTTCAATGCTCCTTTTGTATGCAATCAGTATTTGGGCAACCGAGGACGGTATGAGATTTGTATGATCCTTGATCCCTCATCCCTTGTGGTTATGGTTCATGGACCTTTCGATAAATGTTTATACATGCAAGTGTCGATTGTCGATGGTCGATTGATACCTTTTCGGTGATTTTACACTGATTCCTAATGTTGATTCCTTTTCACCTGTTCCTCTGAAAGAGGGCATGCAGTTTGTGTATTGTGTATGGTTTGCTATGAATTGTACATGTTTTTTTTACAAGTGTTAAAATGTTCAAGTGTCACAGTATTTATTTAATTATGTACGCTCTTGAATCTTGAATCTTGAATATATTGGAAATGCTTCAATGTAGG
Source organism: Sminthurinus aureus (assembly GCA_034698265.1). Taxonomy (NCBI): domain Eukaryota; kingdom Metazoa; phylum Arthropoda; class Collembola; order Symphypleona; family Katiannidae; genus Sminthurinus; species Sminthurinus aureus. The sequence continues at coordinate 73,280 of JAQGBH010000021.1, forward strand.
GATAAAAAATGAGCAAGGAAAGAGGAAAATGTAAAGGCTTCTCTTATCTATGTCTACGTCTATGTATTTGTAGGTCTGATGCATAGCGTCATCGGTAATAATTACGAGGGGCTCCAAAAATCATGGGAATACGTACATGTATTATTCACCATGCATAATATACGGAGAGAGAGAAGCAGAGACAGAGACAGTGAGGAAGGGTTAGAAAAAGAATGAAGAATATCATAGAAACGAAAAGAAGAAGAAGAGGACTTTTAGGTAGAAATGGGAAAGAAAATAAGAAATGTAGGGAAATTCTGGTGGTTGATCTTGACGAATGGTTTCTTTTTCGGGTTTCTTTTTTGGCCCTGAGAATGAGTAATTGCCAAGTTGTGGGATAATGATATGCCGTGCTTCTTTGCGAGTATGATGCTTCATCTGCCCTTTGCCTCCAACTTAAAAGCGAGAGATAGCGAAAGAGACGGAACATGGAACACGGAAGGAAGACTCATGATGCTCCCATGATGCACATGTCTAATATTCTAATATCTATACTGAATTTTGTACAATGTGCATAAGGATAAGTATTAAAATGAACGTTCACATCACTCGAGACTCGAAAGTCGAGACTGGAGCAAAATTACACAGGGAAAAACGTGAATGAAAAAGGCACTCAAGGAAAAACACGGAAGCAAAGGTCTTTTCTTTTCTTCTCCTTTTGGTCGCTAGTCTTTTAATACTTTCTTGTGAGACTGAGACTGAGGTAGACGATAGACGATGGCACAAGACACTAGAATCTGGAATCTAGACACAGAGGAATTATTATTGTAGAAAATGCATGTAAAAGTCCCGTCTTATCTTACTACTTTTTATTCCATGTACATTGAACATCTATAATCTATACTCTATACTCTATATACAACTACGTATTACATATATTATATATTATGGTATATGCACTAGAGAATTCCTGTCTTTTCATATTATGATTATACTTTGTGGTTGCATCAAACTTTTTTCCTATATTATATTATGAAAAAATACAAAGTCTGGAATATGGATCTAAATGCAAATGTAAATGTGAAACCGGGAGCTGAGTTGAGCTGGATTTTTCCATTAAATGTTCAGAGAGAAGAATGCCTACCATTTGAAAGGTATGAAAGAGTAGACATTTGAGTAGACATTTGAGGTTTGATCTAGTCATCCCTCTATGTGTTTGCGACTACCGGCATACGGTATACTGGATTCGCATGTGTGGGCATTGTGCTTTGTGCATGTAAAGTGTGCGTGAGTTTTTCTACATTCTACAGATATTCATTAAAGAGAGAAAAAAGGGTGGAATGGCAATGGCAGTGGCATGGCATGGAATGGTACCAGGCCCGGCAAGTTCTTCTATTGAGACTTGAGAATTGAGAACGTACCTTCTTCTACCTTTCTTTCCCTTTACACACTATTTTTTGAACCTTGATATCCATAATATTCATACTCTCTTGTATCCTTGCTTCCATTACATTTGCTGATAAAACTCGTAGAAAAAAAATAGAGGGCTTGCATGATATTTTTAGCATGGAGGAAATGACTTTTTATTTTTGAGGTGGGATCGTTTATTATCCAGCGTTTTGTATTTTGTATTTTGTATTTGAAGTTTCCTGTAGTCTGTCATGGACATGAAAATTTGAGCTCAGAAATTGTAGTGGTATTCCTATTTGGTATTGGTATTGCACTGGAAAAGATAATTTGACTGTCTGTTTGAAGTTTGAAGAAGCGTTCCGCTCCTGCTAGCTGGTAACTGATAGCACCAAGGATTTTGTTTTTGGGTTGTGGGTCAGGCAGAAATCTAAATAAGAAATATCCATCTACGTTTACAGTGTGTAGACTGTTGTAGATTTTGGAAGTGGAAGAAGGGCAGATCATTTTTCAATCATAAGCAACAACAGGAAATGAAAATGGCAAGCGAAAATTTAGTTGCTTCCAACTTGGAGCTCCCAATACAACAAGATACAAGAGAATACATGAATCATGTAAAAACATGGACAAAAAGTTCAAATCATGTTGGTTCTCTCTTCTCTCTGGTATTTGTGTACAAAAAGTGTTGAGACCCGAAACTTGAGACTCGAGATTCTGGATTCCAAATTCCAAACCACGAGACAACATGTAGACTAGACTCTAGACTCTAGAGACCTTTCATCATGTTCTCTGGAACTGAAGCTAAAACTGAGACTTAGACAGAGACGATTTACATGTGTTTATTTATCTACAAATATCCACAATCCACATACAGCAAAGTTGCACAGTTTTTCATGGGCTGATAATATATATTAATCTTTCATGTTCTCTGTACATTGTGCATGTATTTACTATTTACAATGAACGATGTATCTACAATGTACATAGAGTAAAAGAGGAAATGAGGAGAATCATCAATCTAAAGTAAGTGAAAACTGCGGGAGTTTGGTCTGAAAATTTCCAACTCTTTCGCTCATTCTTTCTTTCCTTCTTTCTCTCGGCACTGACTCGTGACCAAGCCAAGCCATGCCAAGCCACCAAGCAAAATCATAATAATATGTACAGATATAACACACTGAGAAATATAATACTAAATATAAATGAGCAGAGCTACCATTTGCCATGTGCTATGCTCTATACTCTATACTCTTTACTATGATATTTACTCTGTGCTGTGATGTGGTCAAGCTTCGTGTCATGCCAAATATCAAAAATATGGGAAATAAATGGTCCAAAGAAATGGGTTTCTAAGTTGCATGCCACTGACTCCACTGTATCAAGTATCAAGTACCAAGTTCAGCTCTTATCATATCATACATGTGTAGTGTGTATGATATAGGATATAGTACTTTTCGCATACTTTCATGTTCATGTCCATGATCATGAGCATGTGCAAGAGCTCGAAACTCGAAACATTAACTAGCTCCGTCTATTTCACAACTGCTAGTACAATATTACCATTGCCATTAGTATTAGCATGTGTGTGTTTCTGTTTGTGTGTGACCGCGTATGATGTATAACATACTGTCTTAAACATTTATCAAGATTTATGAGATGAGATTTGATGTGGGAAATTATGTATTATGTATCGTGTACAGTGTACAGCGTGCATTTAGACTAATGTGTAACCTTCAGGATAATATTTTGTGTTTTGTTTCGTGTAATCTCTAGTCTCAAGTATAAATCATGTATTCTCTTACTGGTTTGTATTGTTTGGATTGGATTATTTACTTGAAATTTCAAGTCGTCCACATTCCACATCTTTTAAGTAGAAAGTAGAAAGCGGTTCGACATTAGAAGTTAAACCAGCAGTTTTTTTTATTCTCCAGCCTCAGTTTTTGTAATCTCATTATTGTTGTAATGTTTTTGTTGTCATGTTGCTGGCCAGCATCTACTTTCCTTTGATTTTTAATATGTTGTAACTGGGTGGATGAAATGTGGATGGATGGATGGATAGAAAGATGGATGGGTGGATTGGGGATTTTATTCTCGTGTAAGGAAATGGAATTACATAAAATTGGAGGCAGGAGATTCCCCGCTGTTTGACTAGAATTTTATTGGATTCTATTCCATTTACAGTTTATAGTGCTTTCTTTCCATTTTCCATTTTCATTTTAGTACTTTCATCATACCAAACTCGTATTCCTATTCCTAATTCTTTTCGCTCAGTTAATTGACAGAAACGGGTTTATATCAAAATCTTTGCCACTACACCAAATACCAAATACCAAAGACATGTAAGATAAGCATCATCATCATCACTATAGTCATCAGCATCATCATAATGAAGTTGGACAATTAACAGTTTTTGAATGACTTGCATTGTCGCTTAATGTCTGTGTTATGTACATGCTCATGTCTAAGTACATACACATTTGATGATTATCATCTCTCTTCTCTCTTCACTCCTCTTTCCTAACGACATCATGAAAAAGAGTACATTAAGAACAAGTGCATTAAATAAATTTCTTTCCACATCTTTTCTCACTACTTTTCTTTCTCTTAATGTCGGTTCTCTATTCTCTAATACAGTATAATATAATATAATATATTATGCAGTATGTACTATGTAGTATATGTGTAGCGATTTCAAATCCGAATCCATGCTCCTTGTAGCTTGTAATCTTTTAGTCTAGTCTAAAATCTGGAATGGTGAGAAAAGATAGGACGCACAAGTATAATAATATAAAGTACACATGATAGTTTTTGGTTTTGAATTTTATACAAAGAAAAAGAGCAAACGCAAAGCCAGTCAGCCAGCGTGTGTTTAGCCAATCAATCATAAACACGTCATGAGAATGAAAAACTCATCGATTGGAACTCACTGGCAATGTCCTTCCTTCCTTCTCCGTCCTTTTCTGATATTCTAAAGTGCGTATATGTATTGTGTATACTAAATATTACTGCATTCCTTATCCAGTATTCAGTACATGTGGATTTTACTCTAGGCTCGAGTCTCGACTTTCTCAATTTTACTAATATTTTAGCCAAAGATACACGAATACTGGAGCTCATTTACTCCTGAATTTCTGCATCTACATAATTTCACATCTAATGTTAACGTTAATGCTCATGTATTATTAGCATCGCTGGATGCTCAATGCTCGATTCTCGATGAGTGGAGAGATGTCTCAAAATTCAAAATTCAAAACTCCAACGCATTGTATACATAGAAACACACACATATACAATATACACTTGCATTTAATCTACTTTTATACCACTTTTTCTCCCTTTTCCTCCATCACATGAAATTTTGTTTGGGAGAAAAGTTTTCATGTGTGCTCAGGAATTATCTCACTTAAGCCAACCTTTCACCAGAATTCAGGCCTCATCCTCGCTGGAAAAAATCTAAAACCAAAACCAAAAATCCGGAGACATGAATGCACGTTTATATGTAGGCACAGGCGTTGAAATAGAAATAGACAAACCATGATTTGTTTCGATGTAGCATAATCGTGTAGTGCAGATAAGAGAAGAGAAGAGACGAGAAGTGAGCGAAAAAGCAAAAGACGGAGCACGAGGTACAGTAGGGAGGTGTAAGCGGTTAGAGCGTGGTTTGGTTTGGCTGAGTTTGGTTAGACTTTAGACCAAGTTTGGTTTAGGGTTCTAGAAGAAGAGTTAGAAGAAGTCGAAGCCGAAGCCGAGAAATTCGGTGCGATGAATTCGTGCACTTACTTGTATGTACTATAAGCTATGCTCAACTTGTTATGTATTTATATAGGAGTTGATTTTTACTTAAGAAGTGGGTGATGGGGAAAGAGTTTCAAAGTTTTTCGGCACGACACGGCACTTGTATCAATATAAATAGACTATGTCTTTATATATTGCAAATAGATACCTATATCTACCTATTGCATATATATTAATCATCAGTGTAAATGTGTATATTGGTTTGGTTTGGTTTTCTTTTTCAATAGAGAAAAGGGAAGTAGCTAGATAATTACCACTTTTGTCAAAGGCATGTCTGAATTGTGAATTCCCTCGCTCGAGAAAAAACTTGTCACCTTAATATTCTTTCCCTTTTTCCAAAACCATAATTATTTCAGACACTCTTTTCTCCGTCTCCGTTTTTCTTGTTCCATTTTCAATTTTGGCTTCCCCTTTCCACAAAACTGTGTAAACTATGTATTTTGTCTATGGTTCTGGCTGAGGTATTTATACAGAAAGCGGAATAATGGGTGTACAAAAATTGTATGTGTATGGTGTATACTTTTACAGCTTAAAATTCTTAGACACCTCTTAAACCTCAACATCAACATGAATATCAACATCAATATCAATATCAGTATCAACATACGGAATACATTTTGTACACGGTATATTGCAAAGTTGTAGTGTTTTGTCTATAGTTTGGCTATTGGGCTTGTTCTATTCCAGTAAGAGTAAGGAAAAGAAAAGAGGAAGCAGAACAAGTCAGTATTTATAAAAAGAAGGAGTGAACAATGAACAAGCAGGAGAACGGGAATGGGAAAAGTGAGAGCGAGAATATCCTTTTGTAATATTTATTGAGAATTGAGAATGTAGTTGTCTCTTGTCTACCTTGTAGGTATCATATCATACTTTTGTATGTATACATGTATTTCTGCATGTGTCTATTGTCCATGTAAACGATGTACGTATGTTCGTCTGCTGCTAAAATTGTTCAGTAGGAAATAAAAGTTTTCTGTCAGGTGGGTTGTTCTTCATCATTTCATGTCCTTTTCCCTTTTTCCTTTTCCCGTTTACCTTTTTATTATTTGTTACTGTATACTGTATGGACAATGTTGGGTGATTGATACTTGGTATTGGTATTGAATTTAATGTTGATAGTCAAAGGTGTTGTCCACTACCTCTTTTCTTTCACTGGAATATAATGCTTCGTTGTTTCCCTAACTGATTTATTTATCAGGGGCAGGACAGGCTTCAAAATACACCATAAATAAATATACGGCATGAATACATTTACACGTATTTCTACAATTGAAAAATTTAGCAAGGCTCTACTCTTGACGCTTAAAATTATAAGTATAAAAGTATGAAACAAGGGTATTGGAAATTGGACGGTAGTTGGCGATTGACCATTGACGACGTATTAAAATGGCCCATTGGAGAAAAATATCAAGCATGCGAGAAATGAGACACATTTTCATGGCGTAAAATATTAAAATGTCAAAATATTGAAAAACAGCATTTCTTTTTACCCTAAACGTGAATTTTGTACATTTGAATGTAAAATGTGAAAATAACAACATTTACTAGTACTTTTTCTACAGCGTCATTTACTAGTATTTAAATGGTGATTATTTATTATGGACTATGGAAAATCAAAGGATTACAAGTCTAGGAAATAGGAAATAAAAACAGAAACCCCAATGAGACGTGGTTCTGGTCTATAGCCGTTTCAATTGAAATTAATTGAAACTTTTTTCCCATGTAGTTGAGTATTGAGTATTGAGCATTGAGTACTTTCATTCGTGAGCCTGTGTCTTGTGCATATATTTTGTAGTTTGTAGTCTGTAGTCTGAACGTAGGATAATATTGCCTATGGGATAAAGCGTGTAAGTGACGCCTGCTGAGCTAAAAATAATTTCATTTTCTCTTAAATAAATTCACTGTTTTTGTCCAAAAAGAAAGAAAGAGAGCAAGAGGATAACCCCGCTTTTACAATTTAGACATTTAGATAGACTCAGTTTGATTCAAAAAGGGAAAAACTTGTAGAGTAGAGTTTTTCATCCACCATTTACACAAATCGACTTGTTTTTGTGGGCTAAAAAATTAAGCCTAATAGTTTTTTCTCCCTTTGACTCCAAAGTGAAAAAACGTGAAGATGAGAGTAGATGAGAGATTAAAGCTTTTTTAAATACACTATAGGCTATAGGCTATAGCCAAATACTGCAGAGTGGAGAATGCCTTAAATGAAACTCCGGATCCAAAACAAGTTTTTCCGTCCAATTTTCTTCTCTTGAATTACTTTTACATTTCTTTCACCCATGAAAGAAATTACTTGAATGCATTCCGAGTAAAAGTTACATGGAGACTGAAATTGAAAATAGAAAATAGAAAACGGCACAAGGGAGCATCTCAAATCTCAACTGAGTCTCAACACTCAACATGCTTTAAAAGTGGCAGTGGCAGTGTCAATTTGTTATGAGGAATTGATGTGGCTCGAGAAAAAATGAGTATTCAAAAGTCCATTATGAGCCCATTCAATATAAATATTCATTGGATGTATTGTAAATGATAATACTTTGTACATTTACATTGTACAATGTACAGATTCAGTTTCACTCAACCAGGGAAGGATTATCAATTGCATGATAAGATATGCATAAATCAAAATCAAAGGATGCAAAAACATGGATAATGTTTACAGTGCATGTAAAATATCCATTTGACGTACATATTATAAATTAATGTGTACAGTGTACAGTGTACAGTCAAAATCCAAGTAATGTAGAAAAAATGTTGGAGTGACACAAAACAATAAATTATGCATATCCTATCATAGACACATCATATCACAAGCACAGAGGAAGAAAAAACCAGACATGTATGGTGTATGATAAATGTATGGCTGAAGATGTAGGATGAAAAATGAATAAAAAGATGATGAGGAAGCATTTACCTATGCAAATGAATTTATTACAAACATATTTACTCTTTCTTACGTGGAGCAATTACTTGATTCAAGTCTCAAAATTCAAAACTCAAATCTCAAGTTTCATAAGTACATAATATTTTATACATTGGATGAGGAAATTGTGAATCTGACAACTGTGAGTTTGGAGATTTGAGTTTTGAGTTGCCGGTGAATCGGAGTATCTGAATCTAAATTTAAATATGAATATGAATTCATTCATCTCTTGGTCCAAAGACTGGAGACTGGAGACTTAGAGGCGATGACAACAACAAAAACCAAAGACAAGAACATACATGGCGTAGACATATGTTATAAAAACACTAATAAAAAATCCGATTCATGTACATTTATGTATTACTTCCGCGTTTTGAACGGACTTGAGACTGAGTCTTGAGTTTTGAGCCTGTACAAAAGAACAGACGTAACAAGTACACGTACGTTTGTTTTGTTTGGCTTGGTTTGGTTTGGTTTGCTTTGACATGAAATTATTATTATTATTATTATTATCAAAGACACAGAGTTTCTTGTTTCAGTTTTTGATACATAAATATATGCGTAACGTGTAACGTGTACTCACAGTGGATCATATGTACGTAAGTATATGCACATCCTCATAATGTTGATGTTGATGATGACGATGACGATGACGACCAAGAGATTATTTGCATATGCATAACGAGTTTTTTTCTGGTGCTTCTTCTTCTTGTTCCCTTGTAATGTTTCTATTTGAAATCTGAAGGGACTGCTCCGTTCTCTCTGCTCTATGAGAACTGACTGAGAAGTTGAGTGAAGCAATAGGAATAGAAGTGGAAGTGTAAAAGTATTATGTCTAAGCTCCAAGCTTCGAGCTCCGAGCTCCCCTTCACCTATGAGCCCTGTGAAAGAAACTCTTTACTTATGGTTTTTAAATAGCACACGAGATAATACAGACTAGAGACTACAGCAGACACGTATCTCTTTCTATTCTCTCTTCCTGTAGATATATCTATAATATAATATAATATGAGAAACTGCCCATGCTTTTATTTTAGCTTCATCTTATCTGCATACTGTATACACATGTACATATTAATATTATACATAAATGGGATATGTGGATTCATTCAGTCCGATTCCATTCATGTATCCATATTCTTTAATCATTTACTGTCCGAATATTATTATTATTATTATTTATCTTTATCTGTACATATCTAATACCCTGTTTATTATGCATTTTATATATTTCTGTCCCGTCTTTTTTATCCTAGATAGTAGAATATAGAATATAGAATGTAGCATAATACATTAATACATGGTATACAAATGTGTGCAATGTCATGGCCACATAATATAATTATTTACAGTTAGTTTTCCGTTCAAAACTCAAGACTCAAGATGAACACTGTACACTGTACAACATGAAACATGGAATATTTGAATGGACGCATGAAAGAGAAGAGATAAAAGAGGGAAAAGAAAAGGAGTGGTGAAAAAATGGAAAAAATGTCTCATTTTTATAAAAATTTCCCCTATCGTACATCTGTACACTTTTCTCATCTGGCTCGCTGGTTCGCTGGCTATTCTCTATGAGGAAAACATACTTGCTCATTCTCAATTCTCAACTATTGAATAAAAGTGGAATGAGTTTAGAGTTTACGCATATAAAATATATGCACACACAATATACAGCGGAGAGAAGGAGACATTGCGTAATTTTGTGTGTGTGTCTGTTTGTGTGTTGAGGAAAATGAAAGAGAGCACCCCATGCTGCCATATAAATTTTTTTATTAACAAAGTATCGTCTTCTTTCCTTGTATATTTACCCTATGGCTATTTAGTATTTACGTATGCAGATTATTTGAATGGCCTGGCCTGGTCTGGTCTGGACTGACGATCTGTAGTCTATAGCTCATGGACATTGCTACACACTATACACATAAATTTCTGTAGTATGTATCTAGTATCTATCTATCTATCTTTGGATTTAGGATTTGAATTTTGGATGGATCAACTTAGAACAGGGAAGAGGGACATAATGAAAGTGTAACGGCTGGTTCATTTCCAAGTTGTTACTCTTCAATTTTCCTTCCTTCTATTCTTCTATCTATGGGTATGTGTAATGTACACGTACGTGAGTGATGAAGATAAGCGTATAAAAACGGTATGTAAAATGTAAACTAAATCTCATGCCAGGCGACCAAAACCAAAAAGGCAGAGTTTGAGCTGACCAAAAAAGTTTTTCAATTATGAGCACCTGGACTGCTGCTACTGGTGTTGTTCTTGTTCTTGTTGTTCTTTGTAAATGATAGTGGAATAGTGGACGGAGGAAAAACTATTAGTTGGGCTCGTTGTTATTGCCTTGGTCCTTTTCCTTTTCCTTTCATGCATATTACATATTGAATATGCGATGGTCGAGGGACGATGGATAGTGGATAGATGACCAATTTTACATACATTATAGTGTGAAGGTCTTTTTCAAACACTCATACACCAGATCCTAGATACTAGATCCACAACATTTAGTGAACCTGGAGCATCTTGTACCTAGCGTATTGCATGGACATGAATATGAAATCCAGTCCAATCCATGAGTTTATAAAAGGAATATGTAATTTCGATTAACTTCTAATTTAGTCACAGTCTGTGAGCACAGAGTACAGAGATGTTGAATCTTGAGTGGAAAAAATGGGCATGTGACAAGAAGAAAGTTTGATAGTAACAATAATAAGTGAAACAGAGAGAGAGAGAGGGAGAATGAAATGAGATTAAATGGAAGCTTTTATCTTGACCGCCTATTGAGAATTGAGAATTGAGACTGACTTGACTTGAGACTCGAGACTCGAGACTCTGTTCTATTTATTTATCCATCTATTTATTCTGGAGCACCTGTACATTTACATTAGATTAACAAATGTTGCATGTTGTCTTACATTGAATTTTGGATTCAAATCAAGTGGTACATGATGTTTTTATTCCTAGTTTTTGTGCTCTTCTTCTATATTCCTTTTTCTTTCAATTCAATTCAGTATAGAGTGTAGAGTGTAGTGGACTTGAGACTTGAACAAAGGTATTGCCGACGGTGCATGGTAGCATGGGTTTCTCGTGTCTTGAGATAATTTTTATAAATAAAAGGGGAGGGAGAAAAGATCGATTAGAAGATTGAGCATCGGGCATTGAACATTAAAAGGTAATATATAAAATGTACAGGTATGAATGTCCGCACTACAAAGAACAGAACAGAGCACAACAAACGCATCACAAATGGGATTGGTTCCAAGTTGCAAGCTAAAAGCTAATTGCATATTTATTGAATTCAAATTGTTGAGGGCAGTTCTCTCTTGTCGTCAGCCGTCCAGCGACCAGCGTCCACTCTGCTGCAATACATTGGGCTAGGTCACTCTACTAAAAAAACATGAATACATAAATGGTAAATGGCTCTTGAGAAAAAAAGTCAAGATAAAAAAGAACAGTTGGTTCATGCACTCGTGTAAAAACTAGTTGTATTTACTTGTTCAATATTAAATTACACATTTTCACATTATATCACATATTATTCTATATTTTATATTATGTTGTGTAAAAAGTGTTGTACATTATAATTAAAAAGTTTCTGTCTGAAAAAAAAAGTACAAGAGTTTTGATGAGAATGGCAACTTTGTATTAAAAAGGTGGATTCAAACTAAACTTGCTTTTGTTTTTTCTTATAAAGTCGAGAGTCTAGATTGTAGAGACTAAAGTATCAAAAGTCTCAAGTTTCCCCCTTTTGACTTTTGACTTGTTATTTTTATACAATCTTTATAGGGTCAGAGTTTTTGACTATAACCCGAACATTGTAATATGATTCTTGATTCTGACATCTTCTCTCCAAATATCAAATGGCAATTAGATCAGGAAGAAAAACTCTTGGTATTATGTATGGTGTTTGGTGTGTGTGTGTGTGTAGTTTGTACCTTGTTGAATTTTTCACATGGAGGAAAAAGTTGAGACTGTCTGTATTCTGCATTCTGTATTCTGAATTTGAGTAAAAAGTGAACTCTATCTCACGTACACTGTTTTTTTACATGGATCGTAGATCATGTTGTATGTTGTATACTGTGTATGCAAATGTGGTACATTTGAGACGAAATCAGAAAAAGAAGAGCCTGAGAAAGCCTTCGGCATCATCATATACCATAATATAATATACTATAGCATACAAAGACAGAGATAGAAGAGACTAGAAAGTGGAGAGCGGGGAGAAAAAAGCCTGAAAAGTTTCCTCGTTATCGGCTTACAGATTTTCACGTTGTTCTGTGCATATTAAATACTCTGTGTTTTTGTCTACATGTCTTGTCTTGTGTTTATTGTGGTGTGGTGTATTCTGCCTAAGACTAAGACTACATATAAAATCTTCAGAATCTTCTCCGTGGAATATTACATTATAATTCATCTATATGTATAATATAATATGATATGATATTACATAATGGAGAGAAGAAGAAACGTAAAACCTTGGTTTTTTCAACTCTCGAGGAAACAAATATGCAAAGTAGTATTGTACTCAAATCTCAAAGCTCAAAATTCAAAACTTGGAACTTATAACTGAGAATGTTCAGTCATATATGTAATGTGTATACGCGTATTTGTATATTATATTTGTATATTGTATACTGTATATAATACACAATACATCCTTGCACTTTATTCCATAATTATTAATGCGTTCCATTACACTGCATGACATGACGTTACATTACATTAGATGGTGAAATGAGTGTTTTATGCATAGCTGTATCTGCGTATGTATGTGTGTGCAATTTACATATAAGAAAAAGAAGGTAGCAGAAGACACATGCATAAAAAACCCGGAAAGACAAATTTCCCAGCTCTCAAACTCGGACTCTGAGACTAAACAAATGAAAATCCAAAACAAAATATATATAGAGAGAGAGAGAGAGAGAGATCATTGATATTCAGAATGTGTTGGTGTCCATTTTTCCATGTAGACAGCCAGATAATCTCCACTCACTCTTTCACTCACTCACTCACTCATTCACTTTCATTCATTCATTGAAGAAAAAAAAACCTTTCTCATTTGGTATTCAAATCACTGTGTGTATCCACTATGCACATTACACATTACCGAACTCATAGCTCAAGCTCGTAGTATGTGGACGCTGCGGCTCCAGTTCGAGCTCCAGCGTTCCAGAAGCCAATGATGCATTCAAACGTATAGAGTATAGAGTATACGCAAACGCATCGTGCTTCATGCTTCTAGCTCTAGTCTCCACTCTCGAGTCTCGAGTCTCGACACAGATTACTACTACTACGGTTATTACTATTACTATTAGGATTGCTGTTGCTGTTGCTATTTACTTCCGTGTATTTATGCATATACTTGGAAATGGTCGGATGGTCCCGGCCCTTTGTTTTCACCTCTTGATCCATAATAGCTGAATGAATATGCAAATGTAGTGGATGGATCTATCCATCCAGTACCGTTGAGTTGAGCTGAGTTGAGATAGATAGATTAAAACGATTTATGCATACATGTTCATCATTTCTACAGATTTTATTTGTACAGTCTACACTACAGTTTTTCATCTATATATAAAAAAGATACTTAAATACTTTGCTACTACGTCTTGTATCTTGTGTCTTACATGTATGCAGATTTCTGTAGCTTTTATGTATTTTTGTTCAGACTCGAGACTCGAGACTTTATAAAGAATCGGATGATATTGTTATTCGTATTAGTATTAAATTCACCTACAGCATTTGTGTGTGTATTTATATTTGTGTGCTGTGTATCATATTAATTTCTTTGGTCTTTGGTCTTTGGCTTCCTTGTCTTAGAGAGTAATCTGAAAGGATATTTAACATATAATAAAAAAGATAGTGGATCATGATGATGATTATTAATGTAAATAGAAAGGAGGAGAGTATATGGCTCTATGCATATTACGTTTGTGTATGCATGTGTAGAATGGAACACGGAAGGGTGGTTACTTTATGTGTGAGAAAAAAGAGATGGGGAACAGAGTAGAGAAGACGCGGGACAGTAACTAAAGAAAGGATGAATTTGCATATGTGTACACTGTACACACTACGTTTTATATTATATTATATTATAATGAATGATAAAGATAGCCGGAAGAAGACCAGGCCAGACCAAAGCAAAACCAGATAAAGAGAAACAGAAAGAAAGAAAAAGACCAAGGCCAATGATGATATGAAAACGTAGAACAAGAAGAAGAATCAACATTAAGGGCCCTCCAGTATCATAATTTTTTCTATTCTATTATAATTCTCCGTACTCATTGTACACTGTACGTGTACTACGGACAACGGAGTTTCATTTTATCCCTGTGAGAATCTAGATTCTAGAATCTACGTTACAGTGTACACTTTATATTGTACACTGAAGGCTATTCAGATTTGAGGATGTAAGGGGACACTTGCATTTTAATCAACTTTTTTCTTCTTCCTTTCTTTTTTCTTTTTCTTCCATACTTTCATTCTCTGTTGCTGGACTTTTGAAAATTGAAATTGAAATTATGCAAAACCAAGTGAAATGCGAGACTGGAATACATTATTAATATTACTATCATTCCAATTTTCTCTTCCTCACTCACCAACTGATTCACTTGGATTTTTGTCTCAAACTAACTGTACTCTGTTTTTATGTTCTCGTAACTTCCTTTCAATTTTTTGTTTTGGTTTATTTACTGTAAATTGTAAGCATAGACTCAACAAATGTTTCTAACTACACTGTCCACTTTTTTTGATGTGTAGAATGTAGAATTTAGACCAAAGGTAAATAAAAAGAACTCATTCACTCGTTCAATTGATGTGTGTGGTTCTGTGTAGTATGTAGTATGTAGAGAGTACACTGTATAGACAAAGTATTTATACATAGTTCAAAGAGAAAAAAGCTTTGAAATTTAGAATTGAAACGCAAAAGGAAAAACGTATAATTCACGTTGTATGAGTCGCCCATCTTTTTTACATGGAATGGAATTGGACAGGATAAAAAGTACATGTTAGTAAAAAAACCATGGCTTGTTTTTATTGAATATTGACATTCCCGGTTTTACTCTTACGCACAAGTATAAGAGTGAAAATTCAAACGTTTCAATGAGTAGGTGCATGACGCTTGATTGGCGATTGACAATTAACAATTGACATGGAAAAAGTCAAAGTGTAAACTGTTTTATTCGAATTGAATATTGAAATTGGTTAAAAATTGTACAGTATATACGGTCCGTTTTGATTGTACAACATACAATATCCACGTGCATTCTTTTTTCTGCATGAAAGGATAAATAATAATAATAATCAAAGTGAAAAGTATCAAATGGTTTGGCTCCTTTGTGCAATTTATTCGTGTGTTCACCGTCAAACTTTAACCTGCTCTGGATTCTGGATAAATGTTTCGGTTATCGATAGAGGTGAACCATTAATTAAAATAAACCAAAACCAGCCAGCAGCTCGTGTGCGTGCTTTGTATAGTGTAATGTGTAGGACCGGCTATCGGCTATAAATGTCAAGTGTCAAAAAAACCGGGGTACAAAATTGAACGGTTTGGTTTCTTTTTCCTTGTTCGTTGTTTGTCCTCATCTCTATAAAAAAACAGAAAATCTACCTGTATGAAAAAAGGTACATTTAGAAAATGGGTATTGGGTATTTGGTATTTCCCCACTATCATTATTATTTTGGGTGATTTGTGTGTATCGGTTGTAAATAAATGGTTCATCCAATCATCCATCCATTTCTACCATTTCAGGTTTCAGGGTGTATGATTTTTTGTGCGTATTGAGGTATTGAGTATCAGTATTCCTTATGTAACTTTTAATCTAATCTAATTCATGTTTCTTGTATATTTTTTTGTGTTTGGAAAACAGGTGAACGACCGTACAAATGTCATGTTCAGGAGTGTGGCCGAGCCTTCATCCAGTTATCCAATCTTCAACAGCACCTTCGAAATCATGATGCCCAATTGGAGCGGTCCAAGAACCGACCGTTCCATTGTGGCATCTGTGGAAAGGGGTTTGCCACCGAGTCCTCTTTGCGGACTCACACCACCAAAGTCTGCAACCAGGTAAATACCCATTTTTTTCTTTATTTTTGCCTCTTTGTATGTAGTATGTACCAACGAGAGTCGGGACAAGGATAAATATTTAATCATCCACATAGACAAACTAAAATAATAATTATTATAATATCGTCAAGACATGAAAACATCAAAGTTGTTTTTGTCTTTTAGAGTTAAATGTTTATCATTGTCCGAACACTGCATACAATGATCAATGTGCAGAGTGTAGAATAATATTTTGCACGAATCAAGCTACATTATAAGCATATTCTTTGCTTCAAACTGCTTTAAATATCTCATCTGCTCCTTCCTTGTAAAAAATTAGTTATATATTTTTTATATTATATTTGAACAAGTATGTAATTTTATTTTGGGTGAGCTTTCATCAGCTTCAAATTTTGAGAGACAGAATATGTACATATGTACATTTGTACATGTGTCGTGATGATGATGCTTATGATAGGTCTGAGGGTAGTTGTATTGATATGCTAAAATGTCGGCTGTGTTGAATGCGTCTCAGTGAAAAGGCATGACTAAACCGCGTGAAGTATCTTATAATGCGCCTTTGAAATGACGCTGAATAGTGAATAGGATTGATAGAAGATTGACAAATGTGTGTACAAAAGTTTTGTGCATGTACAATGTACATGTAGTTACTCTGTCTTCTGTTTCGTTTTCTGAGACTGTGAGTGTGTGATGCGGCTAGAAATCTGTAAAGGAATCTCTTTCTTCCATTCTTTTACTCCTCTGTTTAATCCTAATCGAGTGGATTTGTTCTTTTATACGAATATACATTATAAATACATCATCATTCCTCTTGCAAATCTTGTGCTCCTCATCCTTGTCGTGAATTCTGGCTGTAGAATTATGTACTTGTGTAATATGCATGTCGATCTCTGTATTTACTTTGTACATTGTGAAACCTTCATAATCTTATTGTTAATTCATCTCGCCTATCCGCTATCCATCCATCCATCCATCCATCTAGCTATCTGTCTATCTGTATATTCAGTCCATCAAGTCGTGGATCAAAATTGTAAATTGTGATAAAGATTGTCTCATGTATCTTGTATGTGTAACATTTTTCTAGTGTAATGTAATAAGGCTCTAACAGTAGATAGTAGATTACATCTTTATACATTGTAAATTGTACACTCATGTTCTGATCCGCAGTCTACATTCTACATTCTACATCATTGTCAGAAATGTCTCTTTTTCTCCTCCATCCATTCATTTCTCAATTAGATACGTTCACCTTTCTGTCTCTATTCTGTGTGTGTTCATACTGATATGATTAATACTTAATACACATGAACTTTGCTTTGCTTTGATTTGCTTTGCTTTGCTTTGCTCTGCTCGCTTCTCATAATTAATTATTCAAAACATGTAGACTTTTTTTGTCATAATCAGAGTTTTTAGTTTTTACAACAAATAAATGCATCATAGTTTTTATTATGCATAATATATAATGTAAAGTCTTCTACATCATTTAAAATTAGATTAATCTTTCAAGAATCTTTGCATTTACATGACGATTGTACAGGGAAATAATATTTATATAGCTCAAAGCTCGTTGCTGGAATCTATGCGTATATTTTTTATTATGTAATCGGTTGATTACTTTTCCTTCAAGTCCACAGGAGAAACGACGAATCTGAAAAATGAATTAAGATAGAAATGTTTGGATTTTGGAGTAGAGGATGAAGGAAATGAATGAATGATTTCTTTGGCTAGGTATAAATTTCAGTCGTTTACTAGTAATTTTGCCATGTCGTGACTCAGTTAACCAGTAGTCCGTAGTCAGCGCAGTGAGCAGTGAGTTGGCCACTCTCTTTCTTTCCTTTTGATTTTTCTCCTGCATACGTTATTCGTATGTGAATGAATGAAAAAATGGAGTCAGCTCTCCATGTCATACATTATTTTTGATGTTTGGTGTTTGCTGTTTGTAGTTTTGTATACTATGGAATTATTGTGTAAAAATAAGGCGCTCACACTGCCATTGGGCGGATTGAGATTGCCATAATTCACATAATCAACTTGATTACTGCGTGTGGGTTTCATTTTTACATGTACATATATTCGTATACATGTATTTATGTTGTATGCTGTATGCTGTATGCTGTGTGAGTAATGTGTGTTTGTAATTTCACTCTGCTCTCTGCTCTCTCGTCTACTCTGCTGGAGGAAAACGCGACAAGTTTGTTTGTTGTGCAGTTAGTTAGTTGTACGTTCTACGGTTTATAATGAAAGTTACCCATTACCCATTATCCATTGCCCATGGTCAATCTCAGTATACCAAATTCCAGGATATATCATGTACAACTTGCAGGCTACATACTACATTCTACATTCGATGTACAATCCGAAATCCGGCTTTACTCTTGTTTGGTTGATAGTTTAGTTTAGTGGTTTTAGATGTCTGCAAACTGCAGACTGCAGACAAGACAGATCATACACATTGTACATATGTATGTATGAAATGGGAATGAAAGAAAGGATTTGCAATTTTCTACTACTTTAGTTTTTACAGTAAGAGTTTGTTCCTGTGTCCTGTGCTGTGTTGTGTTGTGGTTGGATTTAAAAGTTGTTGCTATTATTGTTATTGCTCTTGTTCTTGTTCTTCACAGCGTACACACGTATATTTGTACAATCCTAATTCGTACATACGTGTTTATGTATGTTTTTATGTATTATCCTGTTTGTCTTTGGCTAAAGTATGTATGTAAACATTTAGAGTTGGAGTTGGTTGCTGATGCTGATGCTTAGGTTTTTAAGGTTTGGATGAAAAACAACTCTCGTAGATTAAAACTGCTGACGAAGGTAGAAAGAAAGAGTGTGTGGTTGAATTTGTAGTTGTATTTGTAGAGGGAAGTGAGTAGGCTTTTTCATAATACTTTTTAAGCGTTTCACTTCAACACAAAATATTTTACCAACTTTTTTGGCATTTTAGGCCCATTAATCTATCAAAAATAATCTGATAGGTCCACGCGCGGTAAATTTCACCTCTCTTTTTCTCTACTTCTCTTCTGTTGGGACAGAATTTAAAACTTGGAATCCGAATCCGAATATGAAAGACAGAACCTTAACCAGGCTCGGTTCTTTGCTTACTCTGTATTTTGTATTTTAAGTAAATAAGGAAAAATATGTGTATATTCCTATACTTTCGGCTCAAATGAGCAATCTGCAACTGGAAACTGGCAACCAGCTTCCTTAAACATGTACTTTATGATTTTAAGCGAAAGCTAAAGGAAGAGTAAAGTTGAGAATTGAGGAGGATGTCAAATGTAAAGATGTAGAAATATGCTCATTTGTACAAACTTTAGATTTGAGACACCACTATTTCATTTTTCTTTTCAAA
The DNA here is from genome assembly GCA_034698265.1 of Sminthurinus aureus. Lineage (NCBI taxonomy): Eukaryota > Metazoa > Arthropoda > Collembola > Symphypleona > Katiannidae > Sminthurinus > Sminthurinus aureus. The sequence continues at coordinate 92,801 of JAQGBH010000021.1, forward strand.
TAATTCCCTTCTCCAACTTTTTCATAAATATTATCTATCTTATAATATTACCATATATAAAATATGCTTATGCCTACACTAAAAATGTTGAAGGAATTTTACTTGTGGTTGAAAAATCTAGGTGTAAATATCACGTATCTCTAGATGGTAGGTTCAGGATTCTAGATTTGTTATGTATGAGTGTAGATTGTAGACATGCACCGTCTCAAATTTTAAATCTGTGTAGTAATTAAAAGTATTTACTCTTTACTCATCTCTTGGTTCATTTGTTTCGTTTGGAGTTTGGAGTTAAAATTTAGATTTTGGATCTCCTCTGCTCTGCTTCTTGGGCTATCTGTCTATCTATCTAGTGTAAAATTATTTATAGGAATAATTGTATGTGAAGCTGAGAGTTGAGAGTTGCGAGTGTGGGTTGAATGAGAGTAAGAAGAAGAAGCAGACAGAGAGAGAGAGGGAGAGAAGACGTAACTGTAATATAACATAACTCATCTAATTTTTTTAACCCTGTCACAAGACCAAAAGTACGAAATCTTCTTTATTTCTCCGCCTGCTTTCTCTGTGTCTGGCTTTGGGTCTCTTTCTGCTTCTCTCACTATTTCTCTGTGGCGGCAACAAAGATTTATGATGCCTCATATCACCCCCTGAAAAATTAGCTTCAGGTTTACACACACACTCTCTCTTTCTCTCTCTGCCACTGATTATTATTACACCTTCACGTCATTCGCGCCTTGGTTTTTACCTCCTTCCTCTCGCCTATTATCATTACTCATTTTCTTATTTCTTACACACTCTCTTTTCCTCTTTTCTCCGTCCGACCACATTTTCACATGATGCTGGGCGGCAGGTTGAGATAACAAGAACGTTTTGTAACTTCATAATTTCCCTTCATTCTTTCGAAGCAGTTTCATATTTTATGCTCTATATTCTAGATTCTAGAAACTAGGCATATTCACATATTCACATTCTCATACATCCTACATTTTTACATCTTGTACAAAGGACATTACTTGCAGTTTGCAATATGTAAACCATTTTTCTACAACCAATAAAATGAAGAAAAGTCAAATTTCAAAACAAGTATTATGTACTTTTCTTTTAAACAATTTTGAAAAATTTGTTTTAGCCGCTCATGTCTCGTGCAAATTTGGAAGAACCTTTATATCTTTTCAAATCATGCAGATTCACTTAGCAATTTATTATTTATTTGATGATAATGGTTTGATTTTTTATTTGTGAGCTGAATTAAATATTAAATGTGAGGGAGGACTTCCTACTCAACACATTAATGATCATAAAAGTCAATGGAAATTAACGATTGAGGATTGTATGTCAATTCATTTCAATTTTTTTCTTAGTTTTTTTTCTTAGTAAAAAAACAATGACAGATGTTTACTACAAAGCACGAAACAGAGAACACAAAACTTTGCATTTCTCTACTCTTCTACTGTTGTTCTTTTCTATCATTGTTGGAGTTTGGAGTTTAGAATAGCATGTTCAATGCTCAATGTTCAATGTTATGATTTGGATTAGACTTGCTCACGCAATTCGTGCAATTATTTCTCTTTCCAATGTTCAAGTCATGAATCATGAACGCATGTTCCATGTTCATGGATTCATGTCTTGGTCTTATCTTGGACGATGGATCATGGATGATGGACCCCACAACACAGAAAAACAGTGCGGCTCATAGGAACTCGTACACATATAATAACGCATTAAATATTAAATAAATAAAATTTAGAAATGATCATAAGAAATAAGAACGGTTGTTAATTGTTAATTATTCCATTTGGACTACTTCTCCTTGTTCTTTTTCTTCTGTTGATTTAAAATGGGATTCATCGTCTTTGGACTTTGGATTTTGAGGGTCACGCATAATAATATTACGTATTACTGATCACAGTGAATGATGATGATGAAAAAACACCGTTTTTCTATTATTTGACTAGAACAGGGAAAAAAAGGGTTACCTAGTTTTTTTGTTAATATTATTGTTGAATAATATTGTGCACCAGAAAGGGAAATATGATGAAATGTGTATCTATAACCATCGTGAATTTATATTGTGTAATAATATAATGTAAAAGTGGTGGATAGTCGAGACTCGATGCTCGAGACAAGCGCGGAGGATCTTTAATTGAATTGAATTGAATTTCTACCTGCTTTGGGTCATGAATATTTTCTTTTGTTAACAATTGCTTGTTGTTTCCTCCAAAGAAAAAAACAAACAAACGGATAATTGGTGGGGATCAAACTAAGTTACTAAGTAAGTAAGTTGTGAAACACCATAAGGGTAGAATCGTAGAATGAAGAGGGAATGGCCACCCAAAAAAAATTTAATTATCATCATCATTTTTACCTACTACGGTATTTATTAGTGCATCATTACTATTATTTAGCTTTTGTTGTACATTAGGATACATGATGTAACAACTATGTAGGTTTAGTTCGTAGCTTGTAGGTTGCAGGTTGCAGGGTGAACAGCGAACATTGAACATGCAAAGGAGCATTTAACTTGACTCTTCTTGTTCTTGCTCCTTCATCATCATCATTACTGCTAGATGCTACAGTATAGAATTTAGAATACACTACAATACTCCAAGTCTTCTTCTTTATAATTATGCGTATTTTATATTTTACACATTACGTTTCTCCTTTTTTTGTCATTTTAAATTATCTACCATGAAATTTCAAATACTGGAGGAAAAATAAATAAAGAGTTGAACATTGTACATTGTACGCGCCGAGGAAAAATATCAAACCAAACTAACGCACATGCTCAACTTCTTTATCATGATAAATAATAATAATGAAGATGACTATTATAATAATAGTATTTGTTGAATGTCGAGGGTTTGTTGATTGTGTTGAACTTACGTTATCAAATAACTATTTCTATTACTCCATTCCAGCATTTAAATATTTCAATAGAAAATTGAAACCACAAGTCTCAACTTATCCTTGTTGCTGGACTGGATGTCTGTGTTATGCAGACTAAACAGAGTCACTCAAGTCAATAAATGTTTATCATTAGGATAGGAAATAATAATAATAATAATATAATAATCATCATCATTATTGATCATTCGTCATTTTTCATGCTATTAAACTATCAGTTAATATTTTTATGTCTAATCTATAGGTTCTTCTCATGTATCCATCTGTACACATTTTTTCCCATTCAATTCCTCTAGCCTCTAGACTCTAGATTCTCTAGAATAAACACATGGGTTATAAATTACAGAGGAAAATGTGTAGGAATAGACAGCTATTCAATTGCATGATATTGTAGACGCGAGACCAGTCGCGTGACGAAATGTAAGATGTGTAATAGAAATGATATAGACGAGTCATAACAATAATAACATAATAATATAATATTATTATTATAATAATAATGATGATCATGAGTTTCTGCTCATGTTTATATTCATTCTGTTCATGTTTATTCTGTACTTTGTCATTCTTTGACTTTTAGTCAAAAGTCAAAACTATTGCACACATGTACATTGTACATAATGTGTATAATTACTTGATATCTTCAAATCCCATATTTTTAATGTGATTACTCAATAGTCAACTTTTGAGTAATCTAGTCTCAATTTTTGTAACATGTGTACTACTACCTAAAGATTATAATATTCAGCCATATCCTTCTTTCGTATCTATACAATTCTTTTGGATACTATGATAATGGATCATGTATTGGATTGAGAAATTATATTATGACTGATAAAAATTTGTTTACATTTTACTCATATTTTGTTTATAAATGTTTTGTATAACAAATTACCTTGATAAGCTTTAATTGTGTAAACAAACATAAAAATTGTATGAGAAACAATCTTATTCAGGACTGTTCTCTGCACTCTTCCTATTTCATTAGTGTTAAAAGATATATATACAGATACCAGGAAATCAGAAGGGCAAAAGTCAAAGTTACTCAATAGTTGTACAGTTTGTGCGCAATATGTCAAGAGTCAAGATACAGAATAATAATGTAGGTTGGTTGCATGTAGTTCAACAAAGTGTCAAAAAAGGTACAAGAATAATAGCATCTAAGATGTAAGATGTAAGATGATCATCTGTGGTGTAACACGTGTATGAAATAGGGAAGGAATTGCGGAAATACGACTTGTATGATACATGATAAATGACAAATGACAGTTGTTGAAATGAGAATTCATGAATCATGACTGAATAATGAATGTTATCAAAAAAAGTACTTCTGTGATAACTGGAGTTTAGAGTTTACCATTGATCGTTGATATCTTACAAAAATTAGGGTATTGTTGTCACTGTTTAAGAAAGCTTAGCTCTTCAATATTCGATATCTTTCAACCTTCAATAGAGAATCGGGAGTCTCTATTGAATTCTGTTGTGTTTAGAGTTTAGAGTTATGATTTGGATTTTTGAGTAGATTTCATCTGGATTTTCATTTTAAAAGACTTTTCGTACATTGAAATGTCTAATGTCTCCTTTTTATAAGGATAATAATATTATTTTTCGTGTTTGAAGAACATGATAAAGAAGTTGGATGGATGGATAGACAATAGAGAATAGACAGGAATGCAATGGGATGCTGGGTAAAATGCGCAAATGTAATGTAATGGATGAGGAAAAGTCTATTAGATTTTAGTTTTGTACGACGTATTTGGTATTTGATCATGTGTCTAAAATCTAAAAAGAGACTTGTTTTGAGTTTGAAAATGAAAGAAAGAAAGAAAGAAAGAAGACAGAAAGAAGGAAGGAAGGAACGAGGGAATGACTGAAAGATCATAGGGAAAGGACTTGATGAATTTCTTGGTGCAATTTTCTCCTGTTGCCTCTGGCCAATCGTCAACATCCAACATTCATCGTTTATAGTACTAGTCATTTCTTATTTCCTTGCTTCTTTTCCATCCCAGTTTGTCTTGAACTTCTTTCCGTTAGATTTCCAAAACTGTTATCCTATTCTATTCGATATTATAGCTGTGCTGTGCCATGTTGTGTTATGTTGTGTTGTGCTATACTGTGGACTGTGGTATATTCGTATAGCTGTCTCATTCTCTCGGTTCGTTAATAATTTTCCATTTCTCCTTTTTCTTTCATCACATCACGGCTGACTCTTCAATTGCTTTGGTCTTTGGTCTGAAAATTCGGCCCTTCCATCCGTCGTCTTAACCTTTTGCTTGTTTTTCTACTTTCTACTATCCGGAGCTTGACTTAACCCGTCCATTTGCATTTACATTAGAGCACTGTACACTGCAGTACTTTCAACGCTCAGCATTTCATCCAGTCTGTCTTGTATCGTAGATCGTAGATCGTCTCAGTCTTGTAGATTGTAGGCAGAAAAACACATAGAGAAAATGAAGAATTTAAAAGAGAGCAGCAAAGAGTCGACTTTTACTTACTTTTATTTGGTTTGAGGCAAAAACTTGAGAAGAGGAGTCGTTCTTCTTCTTCTTCTTCTTCTTCTTCTTCTTCTTCTTCTTATTTGCCTCTTCCTTTTCCTGCTCAAAACCTTTTTGGTTTTCCTTTTCGTCTTGATTCTTCATCTCCGTCTTCTTCTTTTTCTCAATGTCTCTCTTTTTCCTTTCTACCTCGTCTCCGTCTTACAAGTTGTACGTTGTACGGTACGGTTGAATTGAGTGAAAATTAAAATTTTACCACGACCAAATCACCAACAACTCACTAACCTAAAACCTCAAACCCTTTCATCATCATCCAGAACCAGAGCTCGAGCTATCCAGTCAGTTGTCCATCCATCCATTCATTCGCATACAGAATTACATATTCACTTGAACTAACTCACAACCACTATAGTCAACCTACAATATTCCAAGAATACACGTACATACATAATACATTCTCAGTTGTACAGTTTGAGAGGAAACCGTGCAAATTTATATATTATGTATAAATTGTTGTACATTGTACGTACATGCCAAGTCAGATATGAAATAGTCGTCGTAATTACATATTCTTGTTTGTCCATGTATCATGTACATTGTAAACTATACAATCTTTTGGGCTTTGACTATGAGCTATGAGCTATGAAACATGTATGTAGTGATATAAATATAAAGCCTTTTTTCCATCCTCTTTTACTCTTTTAAATATACATTATACATAGATTCAAGTGTACTGTGATTGCTCGCCTCGCTTTTTCATCTCATGTCTTTTAAGTTTTAACTTCCACCTTTCCTCTTTCGTAATATGTTTCTAAAGAAAATGTTTTCTGTTTTCTTAACATGTTTCTCACAAGAAGGGCGAGAAATGGCATGGCGTGGAGTGCGTGGCATGTTGCGGTTTTTGTACATGTGTGCATTTTATTTTATATTAGACAAAACACAAAATTTGATGGAAATGTGTATCAAAACGTTTTCACATCACATATCACACCACATCATTGAACATTGAAATGCCGACGAATTGAGCGTTTTCTTTAGGAGTAAAAATTTAAAAAGATGAAAAATATTGCATCAAAAATCAAATTATTATGAATTATGAAAATTATGAATAAAATCAGCTTTTGGAAAACTTTAAATAGTGTAATATTTTTTATAATCATTAGTAAATCTTTATAAAATGGACAAAAAACAAGAGTGTAGCGTAATAGAGTATAATATTAGAAGCATGAAAAAATAGACTAGAGAATATAGCAAACTAGAATAGTGGCATGTTTTTGAACTGTGCATGAGAAGAATACATGCACATTGTAGATTGAGCATGGAAAAGGGGAGAAGAAAGAAAGAAAGACAGGCACGAGAAAAAAAAGTCGTATGTAGAAAAAGGGTTCAAATAAGTATGTAATGAGAATTGAGGTGGAGTCTGATCTACGGTTGGTTTTTCATGGGCCCAATAATGGCTTCTCTCTCTTCTCCCTCTATACAGGCATCCTCAAATCGCAACTAAAAAAATTCCTTGTCCTCTCTTCTCCTCTCTGTTCTTCTGCACTCTGTACTATGTACTGTACTGTTTTGCTCATTCTCTCTCACACCTAGAACCTAGAACGTACACTGTACATAAGAGCGTGTTTAGGATTGAGGAGTATTTGAAGTTGTACCCCTGTGTGTGTTTTACATTTTACTGCTACATGTTCTCTTTTATTTTTGTCATTATTACGATTTTCAACTCTTGTTATTTCTTGGTTTTGGTTCTTGTCGCTATTCGCCATTCCCCTCATTTGTCAATAGTATGTCAATAATCATGTACAGTAGGGAGTATAAGTGTGAAACTAGCAGCGTGTTTTCTTTTCACGCCGTTTTTGCGGGTGACCCCGGGACTTTTCAACGGTGGTCAAAGCGAGACAGTTGTTGACAATGCGATTGGCTTTTAGAAAAGCTGCCTCACATCATTGTACGTCAAGTAGTTTGCACACTGTGACCCCAAACGTGAGGCAAGGTCAAAACCGACAGAGCAAAAGTCTGAAACCACTTGGCGAATTTCATACTTTTTTATATGAAATCGCATGGTTTTGATTAAAACTTAGTTTTTTAATGAAATTTCATGCGATTTCACGCATAAAATGCTAAAGAGCATATTTTTGCGATCAGTGGTTACTTCACAATTAATTCATGAAAAATGCCTGTTTATAACATGTAAGCTATTGGGAAATCGGGAATGCGCTGCAGGAGAATAATGATTACATGGATTTTCAAAATGAAACATGTAATTATTTTTACAGATTCGGATACCTGAATAAACAACAGACTTAAAAAGTGTCACTTTAGTTAAATTCGGTTGAGATCTCGACTTTTTCCAGACGGTTGAAAAAGCGGTGAGAGGAAAACAGCAGGAAAAGCAAAGGAAATCAACGTTTTCTTTGTCTTTTCTCGGTTTCATTTTTTCAACCGTCTGGAAAATGTCGGAATCCCAACCGAATTTAACTAAAGTGACACTTTTTAAGTCCGTTGTTTATTCAGGTATCCGAATCTGTAAAAATAATTACATGTTTCATTTTGAAAATCCATGTAATCATTAATCTCCTGCATCACATTCCCGATTTCTCAATAGCTTACATGTTATAAACAGGCATTTTTCATGAATTAATTGTGAAGTAACTACTGATCGCAAAAATATGCTCTTTAGCACTCTATGCGTGGAATCGCATGAAATTTTATTAAAAAAATAAATCCTTATCAAAACCTCACGATTTCCTATAAAAAAGTATGAAATTCGCCAAGTGGTTTCAGACTTTTGCTCTGTCGGTTTTGACCTTGCCTCACGTTTGGGGT